>JAECMU010000041.1:0-13856 GCA_016106625.1 Dracogyra subfuscus | reverse complement strand
TAACTCTACTCACCCTGCTGACTATTGTATAAAACTATACAACTGGTGAGCTGGTAACTTTACTCAACCTGCTGAGTATTGTATAAAACTATACAACTGGTGAGCTGGTAACTCTACTCACCCTGCTGACTATTGTATACAACTGGTGAGCTGGTAACTTTACTCACCCTGCTGACTATTGTATAAAACTATACAACTGGTGAGCTGGTAACTCTACTCACCCTGCTGACTATTGTATACAACTGGTGAACTGGCAACTTTACTCACCCTGCTGACTATTGTATAAAACTATACAACTGGTGAGCTGGTAACTTTACTCACCCTGCTGACTATGGACAACACACGCAGGGCCTCCTGGAATCGGTAGACGGTAATACTCTTAAGCAGGTCTCCGGCCAGGATGAGGTTTTTCACCACGTTCAGGGTCTGGATGTAGATGTGAGTGTCAATGAAGGCCACCCCGCTGAGATCGTTGTCCTTCAGGGACCAGATGTAGATCTGAAACAAACACATGGCTAAAATCAGTGTTGGGAATCGGTTGGAATTTAATGAATAATTAGTTATAATTGGGTGCGGGATAAGCCATGTGGTAATGCACTCACTAAATGTGCAGTCGGTCTAGGATCATATGTCTGACGCCATATAACCATAAATAAAATGTGTTGAGTGCGTTGTTAAACAAAGTATTTCTTTCTTTCGGTCTAGGATTGATCTCCGTTGGGCTAAGTTTCTTGTTCTGGCTAGTGCACCACCACTGGTATATCAAAGGATGTGGTATGTGCTGTCCTGTCTCTGGGATGGTGCATATAACAGATCCCTTGCTTAGTGATGGAAAAATGTAACGGGATTCCTCTCTTAGACAAGATGTCGTAATTAGCAAATGTTTAACATCCAATAGCCGATGCTTAATAAATTAATGTGCTCTAGTGGTGTCATTAAACAAAACATATTTTCAGTTATAACTGGTGATCAACTTTCGATTAGACAAATAGTTAGAATGATATGAGCATCAGAAGGATTTGAACTATAAAGACCATTCACCTTTTGTCGTGTTCACCGAGATCTAGACCTTACTACTACCTAATTTTACCATTAAGAACTACAGTGAAACCTTTCAAGACCGGACCCTCTTTAAACTGGAATTTCCTCAAGACCGGACCCTCTTCAAACTCGAATTCCCTCAAGACCGGACCCTCTTTAAACCCGAATTCCCTCAAGACCGAACCCTCTTTAAACCCAAATTCCCTCAAGACCGGGCCCTTTTTAAACCCGAATTCCCTCAAAACCGGACCCTTTTTAAACCTGAATTCCCTCAAAACCGGATGTTTCACAGAGTCCCTTTTTAAAAATAAAGACAGAACTTAACCTCTTTAAATCGGATCCCTCTTAAAACCGGATTTTTCTCATGGTCCCAAGTGTGTCCGGTTTAGAGGGGTTTCACTGTATTTAATGTAGTTTTATTTTATATATAGGGTACACATTAAAACACACACAAGCCACAACATATTTCGATCAATTCCATCATATTAAACTAGAAAACCCATTACAGTTAAAATGTAAATGTTCTCTAACAATCAATTATGAACTTTTACAATCGATCATCAAATTGGAAGAGCCAAAATTACCAACACAAAAAACAATTCAGCCATTGGGCAGTAAACAAAAGTAAATAAAACTTGTACTTATATTAAAATAAAAATTCTATACTTATTATGGAAAAAGAAAACAATTGTAACAGCTAAGTATACAAAACATTTGGTGTACAAAATTGGAATTGTTTCAAAACTTATAATTAATTCCAGGAGGACTTTCTGCTAAATATTTTTTTTTTTTCATTGTCTTTCAACAAAAGGTGGTGCACAGTCAGTGTATGACCAACGTGAACATGACACAAGAACCACCTGATCCTTCGTACACTTCCAACAGGTGGACTGCAACTCTCCCAGGACTGGCTTGATAGAGAGAAGATTGTTTGCAAGCACACTATACCAATGATCTTACCATGTTGAAAAATATATTAGTTAATACTTCTTTAAAAAAAAATCTCTGTTGGGAACCACAGGCCTTACATAGCATCCTAGCTAAATTCATAAAATCATCAGTAAGCTATAAACATTTTTTTATTTAACAGCCAGACATTTTAATTTAATAGGCGATTTCTGCCGCGCATTAAAGTATTACTGTCTAAGCCAATTTCTTTAGCAGAAGGTTGTATCCAATGTTTAAATTATTTTTTTTAAATTCATCTTTCATCAAAGCTTTTGTAAAGCCAATATATCTAAAAAGCTTTTGTAATAGTTCCCTTATGAATAAGCTAAGATTTTCAGAAGAATGATCATAAAAGAACTCCCTGATGTAAAACTGACCTTTTGTCCAATAGCTGAAACCAATAATCCATTCAGATGGGCTAATGCTGTTAGTGGGCCTTTCTGTTCTCGCTCGTAAATCAACTACAAAACAAATATCAATACATTAACACTGTTCATGTGTAACACAGATTGCTAACCCTCTGTCAAGGACACAGAACTCTCTGGAGAAGTCAGAGGCAGTGTCCAGGACAGGCATGCTTGAATAGTTCTCTGATGGGAAATATGCCAAAAATTACACACACCCACAGATTGCTTAAAGGGACATTCCTGATTTTGCTGTATTATAAGATGTTTCCGACTAATAAAATATTTGTACGATTAAACTTACAGATTAAATATATTTTCTTGTTTAGAATATCAGTGTCTGTGTATTCAGTTTATTTCTGGTCGTCTTAATATTTGTAAGAAGCCCAAACTAGATTTTTAGGAAATAAATTAAATTTAACATAGTACAAATATTAGAATGATCAGAAACACGTTTAACATAAGCCACTAATATTGTATGCAAAAAATATATTTGATATGTAATTACATTCGTTAAAAAGTCTCTGTTAGTCGATAACATCTTTTAAAAATGTGCAAACTCAGGAATGTCCCTTTAACATTGTTTAAGTGTAACACATGGCTGTACTCATTGTTTAGGTGGGGATTTCTTACACATTGCTAACCCCCTGTCAAGGACACAATCTCTCTGCCAAAGACAGGCATGCTTGAACAGTTCTCTGATGGAAGCATGCCAAAATTTACCCACACCCACAGATTGCTTAATAGTACAAATAATGGGGTAGTTTGTTGCTATTATCAGCAGTGCTCCCCATAGGTGCTTGGTACACAGGATTGAACCCCTGTGGTTGACCAACTGTGTCATTTCCATCCCAAAGTGCTCATAACTGGTACGTGCTGTGCTGTCCTGTCTGAGGGAAAGTGTATACAAATAATCTCTTGCTTTTGATGAGACTGTGTGTCTGAATTATCAAATGTCTGACACTCAATAGCCAATGATTAAGTAATCAATGTGCTCTAGTGGTGCCGTTAAACAAATGTGTGTTTTTTTTAATTGGGGTACAATGATCAGGGTTAAAAAAATCCACCAGCCCTCGGTTCTGGCTAGTGAATATTTGGTCTGGACTAGTGGAAATTACCAACTGTATTACTATAATACATAGGGTGGGATGTAGCCCAGTGGTAAAGCGCACACCTGATACGCGGTCTGTCTGGGATCTATCCCCATCGATGGGCTCATTGAGTGATTTCTTGTTCCGGCCAGTGTACCACGACTGGTATATCAAAGGCTGTGTATGTGCTATCCTGTCTGTCGGATGGTGCATATATATATTTAAGATCCCTTGTTACTAATGGAAAAATGTAGTGACTGTGTCAAAATGACCATTTATGTTTGACATCCAACAGCCGATGATTATCAAATCAGTGTGCTCTAGTGGTGTCGTTAAACAATGATGATATCGTCAACATCCAAAACTGCGTTAGGTTCATTTTCTCGTGCACAGTTTGTGCATTTAACATCCAATTTGTTGTCATCTGCTAGTCATTCATTTGTCAGGTTTTTCTTAACAATTTGGTAACATTGCCATTAACAATATTGTTCAGACAAGTAAGTATCTGAATACAAAAGTTTACAAACCCCTAAAACCATTAATTTCACTAAACATTTTTGTTTATTCCTTTAAAATTACTAATGTCAGGTTCACTTAACTCGTAGAAATTGATTTAAAATGGAGGAAGATGAATTAAAATTTGGTGTGCGTCACATGGCCTCACAAGTGACAGACCAAGAAGGCCAAATCGTTTAATTTTTATGATTTTCATGCCCCTATCTTTTAAAAGTTTTTTTCAATTATTATATATTATAAGTCGACAGTGGTACTGCTGGAATCTTTGCAACACACTGGGGAGCAGGATTGGAGGCGGAAATGCATAAGCATCCATCTGGTCCCAACTAATCCGATAGTGAAGAAAAAATGAAGGAAGTTACAGTCACGTGACTGGAACTAGAGGGAGTATGCAGTAAAAGAATTTGTGCCATCCCATTGGCTGTTGGGATGTTCGGACCAGACCACTAGTGTGGGGGGGGGGGGGGAGGAGGAGCACTTGTTTTGAGGACAGGTAATGTCAAAAGAAATAACTACCCTTATCATTACTGTATGATTTTTTTAACCCTAACCCTAAACATAACCTTTTTTTTTTCTGAGGGAGACCCTCCACACCCTCTGTTGACTGTGACTGCATTTACATCCATGGCACCATACCCAAAAATGCCTTTCTGGCAAAAACACTGAAAATGTATTGGTTGCAGGCATCCGATACTTGAACATTTGCACAAATCATTTACCTTTTTCTTTTTGCGTAATCCATTATGTCCATGTATATAATATCCTAAAGTTAGTGCGCAAAAGAGAAATATTAGATTTGTGAAAAGATGCACAAATGAAGCAATCGTTCTCGTAATTTTCAAAAGTCTAAATGGTGCACAAACGAAACATTCATTCTCGTAATGTCCGGAGGCCTGTGGTTGTAAGTACTGCAGTAAAAGTAAATTAAGAATGAGCTAATTGGGCTCTGAATGCAAACAATTAGATGGAATGAGGTGAATTTCTCAATCACATGTTGCTTCACTCTCCTGGGGTAGGAATTGGTGAACTGTAAAAAAGAAGTAATCTAGAGGGATCCCGGAAATTCTAGAAATCCTAGGCTAAAATCTGTGTCAACTGACACATTTTGGAGGAAAGGACGATTAAAATGCGAGGAAACGCAATGTTCCATGAGAGGATAACAGCTGATCTGAAGAGAATTCCGATCCTTGCTCTCACCTTAAAACGTGTTTTTGTCAGTGGCTGTCCAGGCAGGGGAACCACCTCGATGACATCAAATATGATGATCTGGAACAGAAAGCAGCGTAGTTGAAATGAAAGACAATAAAATACACATCCATACATTTACAAATACAGTATCCATCTGAAACAACTTCCTGTTCCATGCTTATAAAACTTAAAGTCTAGACTTTAATGCAATGCTATTTAAATGGCATTGCCATGACATTAAAGTCTGGACTTTATTAAAGTCTAAGCTTTAAGGTTTATAAGCATGGGGCCAGATTTCAATTTTAAAATATTTGTTCACTTAGGCATGTGTGCAGGGTGAGTGTTTCGGGGGATCAAGACCCCTCCATTCTCAATATATTGGGGGGGGGGAGCAGAAGTTGATCCCCATATAACTTCGGTCGCCACCACCCTCCAACTGCTAAAACTCCTGCACAAGCGTCTGTCAATGCACAATGTGATTAAGTGTCACGGAATTATATATCAGTTGAAATGTCTTTAAGAATGTCATGGAATTATAAATAGAATATTACGATATTTTACAATACATTTAGAAAATGTTACAGTTTAACAACACTACAATATGTTTGACACTACAGTCAAGTGAATAGAGACATCAAATTAAAACTCTCTAGAGCTACGTATGACCTAATTTCAGATTTGTTTACCTTTCCCCTGGAAACATTTTCCTCTCCAAGACTGAAGTTGGTTCCCATGGCGATATAGCCCTTGACTCCTGACATGGTTCCCTCGGACTTCAACATGACGGTTTTCAACACGGTCACCTGTTCCCACTCCTCTGTCTCATAGCTGTAACCAACAACACAAACACTACAGCCGGGTTCGTTTAACGACACCACTAGAGCACATTGATTTATTAATTGTCAGCTATTGATTGTCAAACATTTGGTAATTTTGACTAGTAATTTTGTCAAACAGTCTGAGACAGAAAACAAAACAAAACGTTTGTTTTGTTTAACGACACCACTAGAGCACACTGATTTATTAATCATCAGCTATTGGATGTCAAACATTTGGAAATCTTGACTAGTCTGAGACAGAAAGTTAAAAAAAAAGTTTGTTTTGTTTAAAGACACTACTAGAGCAAATTGATTTATTAATCATACACTACTGGATGTCAAACATTTGGTAATTTTGACTAGTCATTTTGTCAAACAGTCTGAGACAGAAAGCAAAAAAAAAAAATTGTTTTGTTTAAAGACACCACTAGAGCACATAGTAATCACTAGCTACTGGATGTCAAACATTTAGTAATTTTGACAGTCTTAGACAGAATGTTAAAAAAACTTTTGTTTTGTTTAACAACACGACTAGAGCATATTGATTTATTAATTATATGCTACTGGATGTCAAACACTTGGTAATTTTGACTATTCTGAGACAGAAAGTTAAAAAGACTTTTGTTTTGTTTAACAACACCACTAGAGCACATTGATTTATTAATCATCGGCTATTGAAAGTCAAACATTAGGTAATTTTGACATATAGTTTTAGACAGAAAGTAAAAAAAAAAAAAATTGTTTTGTTTAACAACACCACTAGAGCACACTGATTTATTAATCATTGACTACTGGATGTCATATATTTGGTAATTTTTATATATAGTCATAGAGAGGAAACTCGCTACATTTTTCCATCAGTAGCAAGGGATCTTTTATGTGCATCATTCCACAGAAAGGATAGCATATACCACAGGCTTTGATATGCCAGTCGTGGTGCACTGACTGGAACGAGAAATAACCCAATGGGTTCACGGATGGGGATTGATCCTAGACCGACTGCGCATCAAGCGCGCGATTTACTATGAGGCAACGTCCTGCCCCTTGTAGTCAGTGAATACATTTACCTGCAGTTTGGAATAACCTCCCATGAGCTTGGCGTGAACAGCTGCATGGTGTAGCGGTCCATTAGTGGGTAGATGCTACGATCATCTGAAAACAGGAAAATTAAATCATAAAAGAGCCCGACATATATAAGACAAGTAATTAAAATGAATAAAGAAGATTTAATGAATTAATCAAATTGAAAGAACAACATTATTGCAAACATCCAGTGTCATAAAATAACCAGTGAGGTCAAAGCTTACAACAGAGTTTGAAAAAGCCGTTACAGGCCTTAAAATAAGCTTAGAGTGGGGCAACCCACGTACAGGTTGAATAAAACTATGGGCCTGGTAACCCATAAGTTATGATACATTTATCAAGTTTACTCTTCCTATTATCATTCATTCACTCTTTTTTGTTTGTTATTCATTCACAAACACACTGATTCTTTGTTATTCATTCACAAACACCGATTCTTTGTTATTCATTCACAAACACTGATTCTTTGTTATTCATTCACAAACACCGATTCTTTGTTATTCATTCACAAACAAACCGATTCTTTGTCATTCATTCACAAACATTAATTCTTTGTCATTCATTCACAAACACACCAATTCTTTATTCATTCACAAACACTGATTCTTTGTTATTCATTCACAAACACAGTGGTACAGCACTCGCTCGATGTGCAGTCGCTCTGGGATCGAACCCTGTCGGTGGACCCATTGGGCTATTTCTCGTCACAGCCAGTGCACCACAACTAGTATATCAAAGTCCATGGTATGTGCTACCCTGTCTGTGGGATGGTGCATATAAAGGATCCCTTGCAGCTAATCGGAAAGAGTAGCCCATGAAGTGGCGACGGCAGGTTTCCTCTCTCAGTATCTGTGTGGTCCTTAACCATATGTCCGACGCCATATAACCGCAAATAAAATGTGTTGAGTGCATCGTTAAATAAAACATTTCTTTCTTTCTTTCATTCACAAACACCGATTCTTTGTCATTCATTCACAAACACTGATTTTTTGTCATTCATTCACAAACAAATTATTTGTCATTCATTCACAACCACAGAAATTCATTGTTATTCATTCACAAACACACTGATTTTTTGTTCTTCATTCACACGCTGATTCTTTGTTATTCATTCACAAACCTCCTGATTACCTCATCAACCATTCTCGACTCATTTCGAAGCCTGCCTTATTAAACATTAAAGTCTATGGAAACAATCTTTACTAACTCGCTGAACGTAAACAACATTAATATTTAAATCTGAGACAAACATAAGTAAATGATAATGGTGAGAAGTACCTTTCTCCAAAATATCCCATTCTCGTTCATCTGTTGTTGTTTTCGGCAGTTTATTGCACGGTTCTGGAATGTTCGTCACCACAGCGTAAGTCTGGAAGTGAGAAACATGAAAATATGAAGTGAGGAATCTAAAAAGTTTAATCTCCAAATCAAGATAATAATATGATTGTGTATACAGTGGACCCTCATAAGTCCGGACAGTATGGTTATTAAAAAATGAAAAAGGAGTCCTGATTAACGAATTTCTGGATTACTAAAATGTATGTGATGAGTAACCTCCCTTGATTCACACCAAACAAAAAAAAGAGGAAGAAAAAACGAAAATAAAAATGAAAAACCTTCAATTCTTTTTTAGTCAGAATTATATGCATGTACAGTGGTCAAAGCAGAAGATTGGTCATTATCAGTGCCAGACTTGTTATATGGGTTTAACAAGTCCCGTAACTCAGACAGTGGCATATTGTCGTCTTCATCATCCAGTGCTTTAGTCAACGAACTAGGCAGAATATTAACATGCCGGTAAAAGATGCGAATCGTTGCACATGTCATCTCACCCCATGCTTGCTTCACGAATCTCAACACCTGTCATAGATTGAGCACTTGCGATTCGCCATCTTCAACACATTTGACAATCTAATTAAAATTAGCTCCACTATTACATGTGGATCTAACAGCAGCCAGTTGAAGCTCATATCCACCAATCAAAACCTTACTTGCAGAATCTTGCCAGTGATTTGAAAATATTTTTTAAAACATTCTGAGTGTATACAACATGTTTTGTGTGAATTACAAAGGCCTTATTTAGACCAGTAGAACTGATTTTAATCAGATTTCTAACAACACTGCGTAGACTAACATTTTGTCTGTAAATAATAATTTAAATATTGACCAATTATACTTCTCCTTTTATAATGTTATTTGGGAGCATACAAATTCTAAAAATATTGGGCGAGTCTATTTTAGTGGCCGCAGTACAGCTAACCATACCAATATCAGTCTTCAATTTTATTTATAATACCTTTTCAATACATGTATATGAATTTATGTACCCAGCGAAATGTGTGGGTTTTTTCTCCAGCAAAACAACGAACATTTACAAGCAGAAAACTAAAGTATTTTGCAGCATATACAGTGAAACCCCTCTAAACCGGACACCTTCAGGACCAAGTGAAATGTCCAGTTAAAAGAGATATCTGGTTTTGAGAGGTTAAATTCTGTACTGATTTTTTTCAAAAATGGACTGAAAAATGTCTGGTTTTGAGGGAATTCCGGTTTACAGAGGGTCCGGTTCTCAGAGGTTTCACTGTATATAATATATCATGTCCCCAATAGTGTAAATATATGTATAATAAATTAAAAAATGTTGTCTATGAAAATCAGGAGAACAGCTTACCTTGCTTTCTGCGTGGTAACACAGAAACAGTGGGGTGCATCTCAGTGGGACTTTTCGGATTGGCCAGGGGGCGTCGTACGTCACATGAGTTGGCAGAGCACAGATTCGCAGTTCACCCTGTCATACAAAAACAAATACTGTCTCACTTACAAGTGTCTCAGATATCTTATTAATATATTAAAATAATATTAACCCAATCTAATTAAAACTAGCTCCACTATTACATGTGGATCTAAGAGCAGCCAGTTGGAGCCAATAAAACGGTAAATTTGCTACTGTAAAACCACCGATATACGTCCGCAAATCAGAAAACATAGTAGGGTTATTCCTATTCTAATTAAACTGTTTGCTGGTTGATTTTAAATAGGAAATTGTCAAATTTGTAGTAAGAATTAGCCTATAAATGTCAGCTGGTGACCTCATTAGGCAGCCCTTTAACAGATGATAGGTGGTCGGACAGTTAGCGGGTCGAACACAGATTTGTAATTTAACATATTTAATCTGCTCTCATGATTAGATAACGACTAATAAGGAATAATATGTTAATTTCTGACATAAAAACTTCTCAGTATTTAACAACTTCTGTACGTAATATGAACACTACAGAAATTGTGTTTATAGCGTCATTACAAAACAACCCTGTTCTTCGCTTAACCTATGACGTATTTCTGCCAGAAAATTTGTGACCGGTATATCAATGATTTTACCAACTGAAATTTTTAGCAGAGATCCAATCAGATTCGTTCTTACAAATGTGTTGAATTAGAATAACCTTTTTACCGTAGAAGTCTTAATATCAATTCTATATGCTCTCCCTATGTTTTAAGAAGACACATGAAGCGTCCATTTTCAAAATGATCTATACATCTATTATAAATTTAGGGAATACCGATTAACAGACTCAGTTGATATTTTAAATATTAAGAAACACTTGTGACAAATCCTCTATATATTGCATTTTAGAAATGAATTCTTCATTTTTGTTTCAGTCTTGTACGGATCTGCAATTTACAACAATTAACAAATGTTCATTTTCATTTCATATTCATATCAATACTGGACATTCTCATTAAAAAAATCACTTCTGTGACATACACTTACTAAAACCTGTAATTATAACCACACAGACGGATTACCTGTTTGTTGAAGTAGACGACTGCTGTGACGTATACTTACTAAAACCTGTAATTATAACCACACACACAGATTACCTGTTTGTTGAAGTAGACGACTGCTGTGACGTATATTTACAAAAACCTGTTTGTTGAAGTACATGTAGATGACTGCTGCGACGTATACTTACTAAAACCTGTATTTATAACCACACAAACGGATTACCTGTTTGTTGAAGTAGAGAAAGCCTCGTGGACAGTTTACGTTGTGAAAGGAGGAGAAACTCTTCACCGGGCCGTCGATTCCCATCGGGTGTATCCGCGGCGACCCCTTGGATGTCATGAAGAGCCAGTGAGGATACGGACCACAGATAAACACCTGCAATAAGGATTTCAATTAACACAATATCACCAGACTTTCATCTTTCTCCCACTGTATTAGTAAGCATCTGTTTCAGAAATAGAAATAGTCACCTGTATGTTGCAGGAATTTAATTAATTTATTTTAAGAAAAGGTTTTTAGTTTGCTTTGTTCAATGACACCACTAGAGCACATTGATTTATTAATCATCGGCTATTGGATGTCAAACATTTCGTACCAAAAAAATCATTAGTAGCAACAGATCTTTTATATACACCATCCCACAGACAGAATAACACATATCACATTCTTTGATATACCAGTCATGGGGCAATGGCTGGAATAAAAAATAGTCCAATTGGCCCATTAATGGAGGATTAATCCTAGAACAACTGTGGATCAAGCAAGTGCTTTACCACTGGGCTACATCCCGTCTCATCATATCTAAAGTACAAATGAAAACAGTCAACAAGTTCCGGCCTTGGTGGAGTCTTGGTTAAGCCACAGGACACAAGGTTGGTAGGTACTGGGTTCGCAGCCCGGTACCGGCTCCCATCCAGAACCAGTTTTAATGACTCAATGGGTAGATGTAAAACCACTACACCCACTCCTCGCTCACTAACCACCAACTCAACTGTAATGGACAGACAGCCTAGATAGCTGAGGTGTATGTCCAGGACAGCATACTTAAACCTTAATTGGATACAAGCACAAAAATAAGTTGAAATGAAAACAGTAAACAAGTACATACTCCTGAGTAACCGGAAACATCTTCAAAATATCGCAGCTGGGTAACCCTTGCCAGCTTCTTTGATTCTTCCTCTTTCTCCTCACCCTCCGATTTCTTCTTTGACTTCTTCTTCTCGTGAGCTATCAGACTGTGGTTGAACTTCTTGAAGCGCACCTTCAGACGGTTGTCCTTCTGGCCAGACGCAGACGTCTCCTGTTGACTTTGTTGGAATGGAAAGGCTTCATAGATGAGCAGAGTGCTCTCCACTCTGGCCTGTGTAATACCAAGAAGAAACAATGAAACAGAAATTAATCTGTGAAAAGAAACACCAACCACCCAAACGAAAAAAAACCTAACCCCAAACATTTGATCAATTATAACATGTCTTAAGTAATGGAAAAGCAAAACATCCAACAGTATATTACTATCTTTTTGAAAAGTTTGTTCTGTTTAACAATACCACTAGAGCACAATGATTTATTAATAATCGAGTTTAGGATGTCAAACATTTGGTAATTTTGACATATAGTCTTAGAGGAAACCCACTACATGTTTCCATTAGTAGCAAAGGTTCTTTTATATGCACCATCCCAGACAAGATAGCACATACCACAGCTTTTGATATACTAGTCATGATTACTTGGTAAAAAAAAAAAAAAAAAAAAAAAAAAAAAACACCCTAAAATCTCATCAATTATATTATGTCCAAGTAAAAATAAAAAGAGCAAATTATCTAACAGTAAACTGTTTTAATATATCAATGTTGATCAATATATATCACAGTAAAACAAACCTCTCAAAATCAGACGTTTTTCAGTCTCTTTTTAAATATCGTTACAGAAATTAACCTCTCTAAACTGGATACCCCTGAAAACTGGACATTTTACTCGGTCCCATGAATGTCTGGTTCAGAGGGGTCTCATTGAATACGGTAATTAAACTGAGTTATCCTCTTACACCCATTCACTCAACTACTACACACCAAACCAGCTGAAATTTCTTGTTGTGTCCCAGGCATATCATAACAACCGTATTGAATACGTACCAAGAGGTAAGGTTTTGTCTTGTTGCGTCCCAGCCTGACCATAACACCTCTGTATTGAATACGTACCAAGAGGTGAGGTTTTGTTTTGTTGTGTCCCAGCCCGACCATAACACCCCTGTATCAAATACGTACCAAGAGATAAGGTTTTGTTTTGTTGTGTCCCAGCCTGACCATAACACCCCTGTATCGAATACGTACCAAGAGGTAAGGTTTCGTTTTGTTGTGTCCCAGCCGGACCATAACACCCCTGTATCGAATACGTACCAAGAGGTAAGGTTTCGTTTTGTTGTGTCCCAGCCCGACCATAACACCCCTGTATTGAATATGTACCAAGAGGTAAGGTTTCGTCTTGTTGTGTCCCAGCCCGACCATAACACCCATATCGAATACGTACCAAGAAACAAGGTTTTGTTTTGTGTCCCAGTCCGACCATAACACCCCTGTATCGAATACACACCAAGAGATACAGTTTTGTCTTGTTGTGTTTCAGCCATATCATAACACCCGTATCGAATACGTATCAAGAGGTAAGGTTTTGTTTTGTTGTTTCAGCCATATCATAACACCCGTATCGAATACGTACCAAGAGACAAGGTTTTGTTTTGTTGTGTTTCAGCCATATCATAACACCCGTATCGAATACACACCAAGAGATACAGTTTTGTCTTGTGTTTCAGCCATATCATAACACCCGTATCGAATACGTATCAAGAGGTAAGGTTTTGTTTTGTTGTGTCTCAGCCTGACCATAACACCCCTGTATCGAATACGTACCAAGAGGTAAGGTTTCGTTTTGTTGTGTCCCAGCCCGACCATAACACCCCTGTATCGAATACATACCAAGAGGT
>JAECMU010000036.1:0-10846 GCA_016106625.1 Dracogyra subfuscus | reverse complement strand
TTGTGGCATCTTTTATCTTTGTTTATTTTTGTGTTTAGAAACCCAGTTGAGCAAGGACGAATCTAGTGAAGTAGCTAGTAGAACTAGAAGAAGATTTGAATGTATCAAGACTCTGCACAACCTTCTGCCTGGTATTCAGTATTTAAATAACAATATCAATATTAACAGTAGTAGGAAGGCAAGAAATGGTTTATTTAACAACACACTCAACACGTTTTATTTATGGTTATATGGCATTAGTCATAGGGTTAAGGACCACACAGATATTGAGGGAGGAAACCCGCAGTCACCACTTCATAGACTACTGTTTTCGATTAAAACATTAGGATCTTTAGTCATATTGTTGAGCCTGATGCAGCATGTCATTTACTATTTGTATCCTGAAACTTACACATCTATGGATTCATTCAAGTAATTGGGTTCTTTGTTGTTCAACCAGTTCAACCAGTTCAACCAGTGCAGCCGGTACTGGGCTGTGAACCTTGTATGTATACTACTTACTAGCATTATGTCCTATGGCTTAACCACGACACCACCGAGGCCAGTCTTTTAATATATTTTTGGGTTAGCAAACAGACTGTTACCATCTAACTGTTAATGATCTGTTACTATTAGAGACGGAGAGATTTACCTCCAGTTTATCGAAACAAAATGGAGTTAAATGCACTTACATAGATGCTCGCTCTTCTATCTTATATCAAATTCCCTGTTAGTAACCTTAATTTTATTCTATACCAATTTATTTTAAAGAAAACGTACCATTTGGTTAATACATGAAGATAATACCCACTGTCTCCAGTAGATCAAACCAGACTGTACAGACTGCCTTAAAGGTGCATTATCATAGCTCTAATGCCATATTTAACTTTTCCTAGCCTTCTTGTTTTTGGGGGGAGGGAGTTAACAATTGTCATAATTAACAACAAATGAATATAAAATCCCACACATAAGCTTTGCAGAATTCACTTAATAACAGGGTACCCACAGGACAGGGAAAACAGGGAAAATGTTTTTTTTAAATTCCCTGCAGGGAATTTCAAATTTTGGTATGATTCAGGGAAAATACAGGGAATTTTATTTGGGTGTAATGGAATATGGAAAAATATCAGGGAATTTTGTTGAGTCCTATATTGTCTATACATGGATATGTATACCACATCAGGTACAAATGTAATAAACCTAAGATAGTGGTGGTTTGGATTTCTTTGTCTTTTTCATGATGGTATTGAATGATAGCTACTGGTGATTTCTAGTGTATGTTTAAAAAACTATCATATATTTATTTTTATTGAGAAATCATCTGGTCACTATATCAAATTGTTCCACCAAGGAAAATGCTGTGTTTATATGATCTACGTATAGCACCCAAAAAACTAGAAGTCAAAATGGAAATAAGCGACCATTGCTCAAGAGCTTATTCTATATATATCAGAAATATTGAGTCATTAAATTTGGTTATACCATACTAATGTATCATTAACAGTGACATAGTGTAGTCTTAGTCTGCTTTTCTGACATTTCTGCTATACATAATAATCTTCAATGTGAACACTTATCTTTGTGATAATTAAATCTAAAACAAAAAAACCTGGAAGACAAAATGATTTTTACCAAAATATTTTTAATGAAAGTTGTGCACATATTTGGAAAAATACATTCTGATCCAAAGCCTTTATTATAAATTTATAAGGCAAGATAAGTCTCCACAGATATGAATGACACAGGGACATTTTAATCGTAGTTTAAAATGCCCATGTATGTGTTTGCTTAAGCATGCTATCATTTGAGGTGGAAGTTTCTATCAAGCTCATGGCACACACACACACACACATATATATATATATATTGTCACAATATGTTGATTATGGTATTTGGAGGTGAAGGCATGGCTACTGGGGGTGGCAGGAGGCCGTTGTATACAATAAAGAATCATGGATATCAGACAGGGAAACATCTTTTACAACAGGGAAAATACAGGGAATTTTAATTTGAAAATTCTGTGGGAACCCTGAATAATATTAAAATTATAATGTTAAATTGTGCCACTAAGCATAAACAGTGCATGGCCTTTTTGTGAATTTTTGGTAAGCATAAACAATTATTTTTAAAATCCCCTGTAGTTGTATCATATACTAAACAATGTTTGAGTATGTGATGGTGATTTTAGCTTTATAAGAAACAAAACTATGTGACCATATCTCTCTATGGCAAAATATTTGTTGTTACTTTTTGATATCCAGTAGTCATGAGATTTCACGAATTTTTGGCTCAAAACTGGAATGTTAAGAATGTTATATTGCTTTGAATTGTCTCCATTTTAAAAGCATCAGATGGCAAAGAGGTTAATGGTAGTATTTTTGGTGATTAAATTATAGGGAAACATTATTTCATCATTAAAATGTAATAAATAGATGCTTTTTATTTTGATTCAACACATTTATTGTGTATGCAATGTGGATGCTTTTATCTTCAGCCAACAAGTGTCCAATCTTTGTTTCATATGGACACTCGACATGACAAAACTCCAAACATTTTCTGTGAATGACGTGATGTTCCATCTGATCTCTTTTTAAAAGATAGAGTCACATACATGTGTATGTCTGTGTTGTTTGTTTTAGATAACACTGAGTGGGAGATGAGACTGGGAGAAATCCTCTTTACCGAGATGAACCAGCCCGGTGAAGGAATCCACCACACTGAACAGGTCCTACAGAAGGACCCATTCTTCCTTCTGGCTCTCATTAACCTGGCCAACTTCCAGGCTGAGGTAGTACTTTATCCTATAACTTACACATAATATCCTTGTCACAAACCTATCCAATATATTTTGCATTACTAACTCAGTTAATAATGTTTTGCTGTCAGTGGGTCACCTGTTTACAAGCCAACAAGACCTGTACATGTATATACCAGAGCATAACAGTTTCATAAAGTTTAGTTAAAAGTGTGTGATGTCAAACTACA
The DNA here is from genome assembly GCA_016106625.1 of Dracogyra subfuscus. Lineage (NCBI taxonomy): Eukaryota > Metazoa > Mollusca > Gastropoda > Neomphalida > Peltospiridae > Dracogyra > Dracogyra subfuscus. The sequence continues at coordinate 7,882 of JAECMU010000036.1, read as the reverse complement.
TTAATTTTATGCTAATTGTGGTGACGTCGTATTACTATTATAATTTAAAAGTGTTATAGGATAAATAGAATTTGCAACTCATGTTTTTTATATGTACAAGCAAATTATTAACCTTGTCAAGTTAATCAGTATTAACAGATTAACTAGACACTGTAGATATTTTCCATATCTCCTGCGTTAAAATATCTTTATGTCTCCCACATAGAAATCTTTCTATATCTCCCACATTAAAACATCTCTATATCTCCCACATTAAAACATCTCTATATCTCCCACATTAAAATATCTCTGTATCTCCCGTATTAAAACATCTCTATATCTCCCACATTAAAATATCTCTGTATCTCCCGTATTAAAACATCTCTATATCTCCCACATTAAAATATCTCTATATCTCCCACATTAAAATATCTCTGTATCTCCCGTATTAAAACATCTCTATATCTCCCACATTAAAATATCTCTGTATCTCCCGCATTAAAACATCTCTATATCTCCCACATTAAAATATCTCTATATCTCCCGCATTAAAACATCTCTATATCTCCCACATTGAAATATCTCTATATCTCCTGCATTAAAACATCTCTGTGTATCTCACATTAAAATATTTCTATATTTCCTACATTAAAACATCCTCCTGATGAATCATCTGTGTACATTAAAAATTAAAAAAACAAGTCTTTTATATATGCACCATCCCACAGATAGGATTGTACCTACCACGGCCTGTGTTACACCAGCTGTGGAGCACTGGCTGGAATGAGAAATAGTCCAATGACTCATCAGTGTGAATTGATCCTAGATCAATGATGCATCAGGCGAGCTCTGTATCAGTGAGTTATGTCCTGCCCCTGTTTCAACTGATTCACAATGCCAATGCCATTTTGCAGAATGGTAAACAAATGAAAACTAAAGAACACTCTTAATAAAGAACAGAATTCCAGTGTTAAGTGCATGTAGGTCTGTATGCAAGAAAAAAAAGCAACCTCCATCAAGAGGATTTGAACCAGATATCCTTTCAGGATGCAACTCTGTATCAATTATTTAAAATGAAATTCTCTCTAAGATTGTGTTTGACATTTTGTTTATACATTCAATAGTCCAAGGAAGCTAAGAGCTCTTTGTTATACAATCTGTATTGTTTATTTACAGTATACATGTATGACATGTAGGTGCAGATCCAGGAGGATACTTTTTTTGGGGGGGGGGGTTTGCTCCCCACCCTAGAAGTTTGAAGTGCCCTGAATATCCAGTGTTTAATATATTAATAAAATGAATTTAATATTTCCTTTTTAAATGTGGACTTGCAATACATCATTGTTGGTTAAGTGCTTCTTGGGAAGACTGTTATGTATTTGTTATGCATGTTAGTCTACATTTGAATATTGTAGGTGTTTGTTTTAAACATACTTCTTTTGGAGAAAAATCCTACAGTAGGCCCAGTATGTCTAAAGACAATTGTTGCCTGGTTCAGAATGTGATGTTTTTTTCTATGAGTAACCTTTCTGTTACAGATTGGCCAGTATGAGGAAGCAGAGATTCTCTTTGTCCGTGCACTAGAACAGAATCCCACAGCATGGGACGTTTACGCACAATATGGCACATTCCTCTTCAAGCAGGGTCGATTTTCTGAAGCTGTCTCACTATTTGAGCAGGTAAAATTCTCAGTAGAGAATAACTAGTTAGTGACATCAGATATCTGCTTTATCCTGTGATGGGACTAGACGTAGACCAGTGGTAAAGCATTCGCTTGATGCACAGTCGGATTGGGATCGATCCTCATTAGTGGGCCCATTGGGCTATTTCTTGCACCAGCCAGTGCACCATGACTGGTATATCAAAGGTCGTGGTATATGTTATCCTGTATGTAGGATGGTGCATATAAAAGATCCATTGCTGCTCATCGAAAAAGATAGTAGCCCATGAAGTGGCGATAACGGGTTTCCTCTCTCTATATCTGAGTGGTCCTATAACCATATGTTCGACGCCATATAACCCTAATTAAAATGTGTTGAGTGTGTCATTAAATAAAACATTTCCTTTCTTTATCCTGTGAAGGTAAGAATGGGAAGCTCTGCGAAGCTCTGCAGAGGGGAATTTCTCATTCTGCCTAAACAGAATAAGCAGATCTCTGATGTCATTAACTAGTTATTATCTTTATCCTGCAGATCATAAAAATTAAGGGGGAAAGCTATTATTTGTGTTATTTCACTCACACTGTACGATGACCTAGAGGTAAAACGAGTGAGTTTGTAATGTAGGCTATGCATTGAACGTCACATGAGTGTCAGATGTCAAAAGTCATTTCCTGATAGTAGCAGGATATGACATTGCTTTGTCCATCAACATAGTCTGTCAATAAAAACAGTGGTTGCAGAATAAACAACCATATCAGTCTGAGTGACAACATATACATTGTGTAGATAAAAAGTGCAGTTTTGATCTGCACCATCCCCCCCCCAAATCTTATAATGAAAACATAAAGTGTAGATTTTCAGGATTCACAATTATATCATTATTTTATAATCCAAACTGGAAATAAAACTTCTGTTTTAATACATGTGTGTGTTTCAGCAGTATATCCGCAGCAGCCTAGGCATGAATTATGGGTCATCTGTCATATTTGATTGTTACAGAGTCTGGTCTTATGATCATTAGCTTCCCACTATCTTAGATGGACATTTTATATTCTTCTATAGGTTTCGAAATTAATTTTTTGAAGGGAGAAACAGTCTATGCTTTTTGAAGTTTAATTTGGTATTTGAAGTTAAACTTCTAATCAGGCCTTGTAGGTTAACTTTTTTTTTTTTTTAAATGCACACGACAAACCAGGATAAAAGTTTCTAATTTTTATGTATATTATTGCTACTGAATTTGGAGAATTCTCGATATATTTGAAATACTGTGAGAATGAAGATCGAAAGCTAAAGCTGCCTCGGAAGGTGATTTTGATCTGTGGCATTTGCCCTTTAATTTCTAGCTTTTCATCTGTAGTAACTCTTGGCTGTAATCACTAAATTAGGTCATGTAACAAATTAATTATCCATATTACACTTGGAAACAGGACACTTCTTAACTGTTTTCTATGTTGTAATGTATTTGGGCAGCTAGGTGAGATATATTTGACACATCTGCATTCATGAATCTTTTGTCCGAGTTGGATATAACATATTAAAATCAAGACATGTTGAATATTTTCAATAGTCATATTAATACATAAATAAAATCTACTGTTACCGAATGTCTATAAAATTATGAAACTTGGATCATGGGCTGAAAATTACGATTATGTTTGCAGGGTTTTGAGTTGAAACCCAATGAAAAGGCTTTCCTGATCTACCTTCGTAACTGTCACATACAGATGGATGATCACTTTGCTGCACAGAATACTCAGCAGAAGTTGGACGATTTCCAACAGTTGTAGACTGGATACAGAATCAGTCGTATTTTATTTATTAATCATTACATGCACATTTGTACATGTATGTTGCTGAGACATAAAAGTATTTATTATTATTTTAATATTTTACAATTTTAAAAACATTAATGCTTCATGCATTTTATATTGCAATGTAATTTAGATTTCTATTTTTTATAATAAAGTTGTTGGTAAATTATACAGCTGTATGTGCATGTTTGGTGCATTTTTGTGATTTTGTGATTCCAAAATCCACATAAGTTTTCTTTTTATAGAAACCATACATTTTGTAGTTTAAAGTGTTTACACATAAAATATACTGGACAGCTGGGTTTTACAAGTACATGTAATTGCTTGGTGTTTGTTTTTCATTGTTCATCTCATGCTAACAAACATTTTGTTATAAACCTTTTTATTAATTTATATGGCATATTACAATCAAAATATTTTAAAGGTGCAAACCCTAGTTTTAACCCATAAAAAAATGGATACTAAGTTTAGCTACTTTACAAACCTGTAACTCATTTGAACAAAGTTACAATAGAGTGAAAAAAAGAGTCTGTAAAATTAAAATAGGAAATATCCTTGCAAATAGACAAACTGCTACATCTCAGACCCAAGCGCATTTCTAAAAATATGAAAAATGCTATTTCGGTTCTATGGTAATGGATAATCTAAAGCATAAAATATAAGTAATCTTTGATTTCAGTGATCATACACACGGCTCTAATAGTCAAAAAATGTGTTGTAGTGGTTAAAATCTAGAGTCTGTCCCTTTAACTATTTGAAAGATTTTGTTTTCATGAAAATATATATTTTTAACAGTTTATTGTTCTTGTTAAATATGTTATAAAATCAAAAAATACATTTGAAGTTGAAGAAAAAAACCTCACATAAAAACTAGCTATTTAATTTTGAGATTTAGTTGAATCTCTTAAATTTAGAAATTGGATAAGTTGTAAATTGCAATATGTTATAAAATCCAAAAACATACATTGCAAAATGCAGTAAGTTATACAATATAATAAAGCTTCAAAATCTAGAAAAAAAGATATACATGCAAGTTGTAAAATTGATAAATACAATAATTTGTAACTTACATTTATTTGTAATACTGTCTAGTAAACTAGATATTATCTAAGCTCTGTCTTGTACAGATACAGGTACATGTATATGCTGCTTTGTAGTTGAGATCTGTTAAACCTGTGGCATATCTCCTCAAGACTCATCTTACGTGCTCGTAAAATATGTAATGCCACGGTTTGATAATTTTGTTATTTAATAATTTAAAATCATTTTTAATGTGGGTTTTTTTTCTGTTGTTTCCTTTGGCATTGAGACTATCATACCTCTTTGAAAACTGTCTCATTCAATAATTAAAACAGTTCTAAATCAAAACTTTCATTGCAATAAGTGATATATTAGCAGCCCTTGAAATTCCCAATGGCAACCAGCAGTGTCACTGCAATACACTGTTGTAAAATTGATTTGCAAGGGCATTTTTATAATTAGTGGCTATTTACTTTGTTGTTACCTGTATTAAAGTGCTGTTGCAGGATAATGTGAGTTTTGAGGGCTGTGTTAGTATAATGTGTGTACCATTTACTGTTTCAGTCTTATACACTGAATATAATTCCGTAGGATGTTTCTTACACTTACACTATATGTAATTTCTTTTATTTTTATTGTTAATTTCTTTTATGTATTCGAGAGATGTAATCTATTTATCTATACAGTTGTAGTTTGCATTCATTGTTCATGTGCTGTTTTGTAATCCTCTGGTTGTGAATGATTATATTTGTTATAATATTAGCATACCCAAGTTTTGTTACACCTGTATTTTATATAATCCCAAGGTTGTGAATCATATATTTTGTAGTGTTAATTGATCGTAACAAATTCCAACATTCTATTTTCACAATGTTTGTTTTTGTTTTGTTTTATTTTGTTTTGCATTTTGTTTTAGTTTTTATTTAATGTATATGAAAAATAAAAGTAAAAAATTATTGGCATTAATTAAGCAACCCACTGCTAAACCGCTTTGCATGTCTTACACAAATGTTTTGTTTTTAAACATTGCTAGTTCGATTTTTCTGGAATTTGTGACAGATCTTGGCTCATAAGAGGCCATCCATAATTTTCAACATTTTCATGAGCGTACAAACCGTATGTTGGGGGTGGGGGAGAGGGTAAAGGGGCCAGTGTATACCTTTTCGAAAATAAAAAATGTTGATCAACATTTTTCATTTGGGGATGTACACTTTTAGGAAGGGGGGGTGGGTGATCAAAAGTGTACTCTTTGTACATTTGTGAAAACTATGGATTCTCACAGTCTTAAGATCCTACACTATTTGGTGAGGTCCCAAAACACTGCTTAATTAAAACAATTCATCATATATATATATGTTAGATAATTATGTTGCAATATTTATAATATCACTTACCATCAGTTTCATTCTTTCAATCCTACTATTTAATATATTTGTTGTCTAATTATATGGTTGTATTATCTGTATATTTAAGGGAAAGCCTAATTGCAAGGTTGTGAGAAATATTTTAATATATATATTTATAATTTAATTGACATTAACAGTCTCAAAAAGTTGTTTATGAACTGGCAAACAACACAGTGTCAGTATATTAAACTAATCAATATTTCTAACATGAGTATCTGCAGGGGAGGTAGAGGATGTAAAGAAAGAAAAATTCCAATATCAAATTTGGCAGGAATAATTGCTTGGTAGTTTGCTCTAGGTACCTTTATAGAATATTGCAGGCACATTGGTATACTGCATAATGAACGTCGTACATCCATTTCAGGTAGTAATATACCAAATACTATTTAAAAGCTAAAAGTCCATCCAACGTTTCATTTGACAGTTAACACTACCGATCTTGCCATTGGTGATAAATGTGATGGTGTTTCTTGTCACAAAATGTTGTTTTCTAGCCAGTAAATTTCTGAAATTTAATATGAACTATTGCTGAAAAATATGTGGGGTCATTACTGAAAAAGCAGGATGTCTATTTTTATGTAAACCTAGAGTATTCAACAGTGCTTCCCATTATGTCTAAAACAAGCAGCTTAACATCCATTTTATTCTGATTCCCATTAAGAATGAGGGATAATGTAGTATTTGCATCCGTTATGTATATGTGGATTTCATTGCTGCATACAGGCGCTGGTTTAGCCACATAAGCTACCACTGTTGTCTGTGTGATTTGATTTGGTGGTATATTCCCTTCAACAAACTACATGTATTCCACTTTATTACGGTAGTTTTATATGATTATTTTAAAAACTTTTAATCAGATGACCTACTTACACACCCAAGTGGCACGGTATCCTTAAGTACATTCCCTGTTTGTTTGATAAGATGCATCCAGTTGTTTGTTAAATAGTTTACCTTTATTTATATACATCATGAATTTTATAGTTTTCCATTTTTCTACATTTGTAAATATTGTTCATTTATTTTGTTACTGGCATACATAAATTTGGTTATGTAACATAGCTTAACCTTTTTTTACTGCCATAGTTACTTGATTATTTACAAAAAATAAAATGCATCAAAACATTCTGTTTATTATGTTTTGATTCTGATGTCTCTTCATTTGTGATTGCTATTGTAGTGCTACAAGAAATACATCTTGCCTAAACATATTTGTTTATTATTCATTTTACACAGAGTCTTCAGTTTTGCCAGATCCTGAGACCATGTCAAAGAATGTCTTTAAAAAAAGTTTGTTTTGTTTAGCGGCACCACTAGAGCACATTGATTTATTAATCATTGGCTATTGGATGTGAAACGTTTGGTTATTTTGACATATATATAGTCTTACAGAGGAAACCTGCTACATTTTTTCATTAGTAGCAAGGGATTTTTATATAAACCATCCCCCAGACAGGATAGCACATACCACATCCTTTGATATACCAGTCGTGGTGTACTGGAACGAGAAATAGCCCAATGGGTCTACCGACGTGGAACGATCCTAAACCGATCGTGTATCAAGCGAATGCTTTACCACTTGGCTACATCTCACCCAGAATGTATTTAGCACATCTCTGTCTATTTCCTTACTTTATAGACTGTTTAATATATTATTCTATAACAAATATTGTATAGCTCCTGTGCTATCAAGCAAAGTGTGTCATATTATAACGTATTCATTCATTTATTTATTTAAAAACTGAATGCAATATTGTGAACCACAAAAAAGAACAAGAAGAAGAAGAATGAAATGTGTAGATCGTGTTCCTACATTGTAGAATGTCAATATTTCTGAAAAACCATCTGCAATGTAAATATTGTATAGCCCACCCCAGAGTCCACTAAGAGCTTGTTTTTTTTTGTTGTTTTTTTTTTAATTTTATTGTCCCCAGAAATATTTGGCAGTGTCAGGGTTGAGGTGCCCTGAGCTCACAGACGTACACATATTGTAATTATATTTCATATA
>JAECMU010000033.1:0-18613 GCA_016106625.1 Dracogyra subfuscus | reverse complement strand
AAAAAAATCAGAATGATTTCCCCCACCACCTATAAAGTTCCTCAGTACAATTTATCACGTCCAGCATGGCTTTACAAATTAACACGATCCGCTCGTCCACCTGGGATCGCCTCGGAATTCCCGTCCACTCTCTGTCCGAAGAGAAACAAGTTACGTATCGGGCCAGCGGTACAAGCGCTGACGACGCTTTGTTGTTGACAGTTGCAGATAGCTAAATAGGAGGCAAAAAACGGGGCATGTAACTGAGGGAATTGCTCAAATAGACGGGTTTCCCAAGTTCAAAGAGCCACTAACTGTAAACAGTTTGGGACGCACTTCAAAGGGGACGCGGCTTTCAAAAAATGCCGCATAATCACAGGTGATCGGCACTAAAACAAATTTACCTTAGTGATCAAACACACGGACTTGGTCTGGCAAACAGAAGCCTGGTAGGAGAGTGTTTCATCCCCGTGCTAGAGGGAAGCCTGACCGCCCGTGCTACGGTCCCGCGAGCCTCTGCGGCAACACGGCAGACGACAATTCTTCAAACCCCTTTTCACACCATCACGGACTAAGCGGATTTTCCACCCTGATTCTTAACATGCGAGCCCTTCCTAGGTCACTCGCTTTAGTGTATCATTCGTTTACCAATCTGGCGAATTAAGTCCGGACACGACTCGGCCACAAACTGTAACACATGACCAGGCATAAAACGCTGCGGTCTTCAAACGAAGTAACGTTTTAAAGCGATTCGTCCACCATAACAAAGGACGATCAGCGATGTAACGCGATTGGAAAGATGGTCTCTATAACCACCACACGCCTTGATCCCAAACGTCTAAGGTCTAATACCACGTGTTCCAAAGAGAGAAGAAAAAAAGAGAAGACGTTTTGCGTCTGAAGTTGATTAGAATGGGCCCAGATCGCGACTCGGGAGCGAGTTTGAGGCGGTGGTCGTGCCCAAGGAACGTGTAGATTTGGATGTCAGCAACACGCCGAACTCTACACTCGGCAGAAACAGTATCAACCCGACACAGATTACGGGCCTGTACAACAGGATTAATTTGGCTAATGTAATAAAATGAACGTTTCCTGGCCGTGGCGGACTGGACTCTTTAAGAGAAACAGTCACGCAAAAGAGCAAACAACAAGACCGAGCCTTCTTCGAAGGTGGCGCCGTCGATTGTCACACTCACACATTAATTTAATTAATTAGTTATAATTAAAATTTGACTCAATATAGAGACGAGTTTGTTCCTTGTATGTTTGTGATTTAATAAAAAGAAATTATGAACATTCAGCAGAAAATGTCAATATACATTTTTTTAACATCAAAAATTTGAAGGGTGCACGGTAATAAGCTGTGATGTCACACTTTTGGTAATGTGATTTGCAACTCTGCAACCCTGGAATATTTATCGTAACCAAGCATCATTTAGCAATAATTCTTAATGGTCTGCTATAATTATAGGTTTCAATTTCATTGTTACCTTAACACACAAAACCATTATAATATTGACCATATGTTTGGATACCATCGGTTATTCTTTTGGATAATCCCCTTCACAGAATGTACCTATCAATGATGAACAATTTAGTTAACTGGTTGTTATTTTCATAACTATAATTATTAATGTTTTATATAGTATCTTAGAGATTAGTCAACAGGCATTACTTCTTTTTGAAATTATGACTTCAACTTCTGATATAATTACCTGAGAAAACACCCTCCCACATACACCTCCGCAAAAACCACCACCACCAAAACCCAAACAAAACAAAATTACAAAATGTTTACAACAGTAAACAACTGAAAGTAATTAACGTAATTCCCAGATTTTATATTCATAAATGTTTATTTTAGCTACACATACAAAAACATTAATATTCCTGAACATAAATTATACAAATAAATCAATCTAGTATTAAAATGTGCATTTTCATATATCAAAAGAGACTAAAACATTTAATGATCGCAATGAAATAGTTACTTTTGTTTCATATTTCTAATTCTATTCATGTACCACAATTATTAGAAGTATGTTGGATACCCAATGGCCCATGTTTTTTTAATATATGTTGTGGTTTAGTTAATTAAACACCCCTTTCTTGTTTCTACCAACAACACAAAAAACAACAACCGATTTCTCTATAATTTGTGAAGACACTTCAATTTTTTTAATGTCTGGCACAAATCAGACATGTATCATAGTCGTGCAATATTAGAGTCTTGAGAGACTTTGCGGGTTTCGTCTCACGGATTTAAGTAGACACGGTCACGTCATGCTCTTGTTTCCCCGTCTTCTCCCGGCCTTCTGTTACGTCCTGGCTATCTTTGTCGACGAGTAGGGGGCACTGTGCACGTGCTACTTCCCGTAATTGTTCGCCATTAAAGACCAGCTCTCGTCTGCCCTTTGCAGGACGACTCTTTCTTGGGTTTGTCCGCCGCGTGACTTTGTCAAGTTGCGAGCGCTGGTGGGCCGTGTAAAGGTCCATAGCGACACTGAACATTTCTCGTTTAATTAAAGATTGCTACAACCGCCATGCTATCAGATTACAGTTACTGGTGAGCATTACACATTCTGGTCGTCATCAATCGAGATTGTCATCATCTGAATGCTCCAGTGAGTAGTGACGAAAACTAACATATGCCTGTCACAGATGAACCGTGAGGCTGTCCGTTATTGGGAGAAATCCTCTTGGATCATCCGTTATTGGAAGAAATAGAAATACTACTGAAAACATAATTCCTTGTGCATTCTTTTCGAGCTTTATAAACATGTGGCAATGGATGAGGTGGGGCTTTCCTCAATAAAAGTCTAAACGTTTTTTTTTTTTTTTGACACCACTAGAGTACATTGATTTATTAATCATCGGCGATTGGATGTCAAACATTTGTTAATTCTGAGAAATGAAACCCGCTAGATGTTTCCATTAGTAACCAGGGATCTTTTATATGCACCATCCCACATATAGGATAGCACATACCACGACCTTTGATATACCATTTGTTCTCTGCGTATGTTGTATGAATGAATGAATGAATGAATGAATAAATAAATTAATGAATTAATGAAATTAATTAATCAATGAATATCTAACGACATTCCTTCACGGAAAATACATAGACCAATGATGTCCAATTTTCTTACTTGTAGATACTCGTTGGTATTTCTATATCGATTAAAACTTTTAAGGTTGGTATGGCTTCGATTTTATTTACTATTACTACAGCAAGGGATCTTTAATATGCACCTTTCCCAGAGATAACACTTTGATGAACCAGTTGTGAGACATTGGTTGTGGGAAGGAAAATTTAGAATTTTCTTTCTTGTAGATATCCTTCATTAATTCTGTATCATTTACAAATTTGAAGATGAGTATGGCTTCGATCATAACTAGAGACAGCTAGTAATACAGTTAGTGATCTTTAATATATACTTTTCAACAGATTTGTCTTTGATATACCAATCGTGAGATACTGGTTGGAACGTGAAAAAACACACTCAATCATACGACCGACCGCACCTGAGAAAAGTGCCCTATTCACTGGTATCCCATCCTTCACAGCAACACGATGCTTAAAGGGACATTCCTGAGTTTGCTGCAATGTTTAAGATGTTATTGACTAACAGAGACTTTATAACGATTGTAATTAAATATCAATTTATTTATTTTATTTTTTGGTGCATAAAATATTACTGGCTGTATATTAATCATGTTTCTGATCGTTCTAATATTTGTACTGGGTTAAATTCCATTTTATTTCCGAAAAAGATCCCTGCAAATTATTTAAAGACGAAATCCAGTATGGGTTTCTTACAAATATTAAAACGACCAGAAAAAAACACACATTCAATATACAGACACTGATATTCTAAGCCAGAAGATATATTTAATATGGAAGTTTAGTCGTAGAAATATTTTATTAGTCGGAAACATCTTACAATGCAGCAAACTCAGGAATGTCCCTTTAAAGAGACAGATCCTAGTTTTAACCCGTGAACATTAACACTAGGTTTAGTTAATCTACACGCATGTAACACATTTGAATAAAGTTACAACTGAGTGACTTTAAAATGGTAAAAAATACCCTCTAAAAATAGACTAAAACTCAACCCCATAATTGTTACTTTTGAGACGCACGTGCGTTTTTACAAATATGAGAAATACATTTTGTGATATTAAAAACACCAAAGTGACCAATAATGTCTGATTTCAGTTATTAAAAACCCGGCTCTACTAGTAAAAAATATGTCATAATGTTTAAAAACAAGGGTACGTCCCTTTAACGTTTCAAGGCGTATTTAAACATAATAATACCATATTAATACAAGATTACTAAAGTGACACGACGATGTATTTTTCATCCTTAGAGTCGTTTAGAATATCTATTTTCTTACATAAAAAGTGTGTTTCGTCATCCTGGTGTTTGTACCCCGAAATAAATTTTTCATCATTCTGAAAACGCACATATCTCTAAAACGTACGTTTAACTATAACATAATTTACTTGTGTTCTATTATAACTTTAGATGTGTTACAGGTTTAGTAGATGAACCAAACCTAGTGCTTATTTTTACGGGCTCAAACTAGAGTATGCGACTCTAATTAAAATATTTATGTTAAGAGTAAAAAACGCTACCGGAGTGTGCACGCCTTGATCGATATAACGTCACCCTAAAGTACTACACACACGGGCTGAGAAAACATGCACTCAATAACGCGTCGACCATCAACAACTGCAACATTTTTCTTCTTCTTTTTGGTGTTAATTTGTCTTTTTTCAAATTGCGGCCATTTATTTTTTGCGCGATTAATTTCGTCTTGATAAGAATGGCAATAAGAAGGTTTGTGTTTTAAGCCGGAGGTCTTAGGCCATTCTTCAGGAATCGCTGGCACCGTGATTGGCAGTCACCGCGGTGGCTTGGATGGCCTTTTTGCGATGTGCGATTCTTGATTTATGCACTATGTCTCTCCCGTTGATCACACACGCTAGCGTATAAGATAATCAAATAATGAAACGGATATCTCTTAATGTAATGAAACGACAATAGGAAAATCCGGAAGGATTCCAAAGAATTTTCTCAACTTTTGATTACGAAATTGGATAATTCTCTCAGATTATTGGAAAGTGTCGCGAGGGATATCGACAGTGAATGGTTAATTCGAAAAACGTATACTTGATTAATTCAATGAATAATATAAGCATTTCTGTGATAAATAATATATTATCGATACTGGTGGTATTAAAACAGTGTATAATAAAAATATATCACAATCGTTTTAAGAAGTTCCATTTAACTCTAAAGGGTAAAAATATATTATTAATGTTATTAAAGGGACATTCCTGATTTTGGTGCATTGTAAAATATTTCTACGATTAAACTTATTTATTAAATATATTTTCTTGTTTAGAATATCAGTGTCTATATAATCAATGTGTTTCTGGTTGTCTTAATATTTACAATAAGCTCAAACTGGATTTTGTCTTCAAATAATTTCGTACGTACGAAATACAAATATATAAGGAAATAAATGAACCCTAACCTAATACAAATATTACAACGACCAGAAACACGTTTAATATACAGCCACTAATATTTTATGCAGAATAATATATTTGATATGTAATTACAATCGTTAAAAAGTCTTTATTGGTCAATAACATCTAAAAATTGCAGCAAACTAGGGAATGTTGCTTTAATACATATGACTGAATATATTACTGACAACGAAAGAAACGCAAATATAATCTTCAGCTGTAACATTATTTTATTATTATTTTTTTTTTTTAAAGAAGGAATTAACATATATCGAGATTCAGAAGAATGACAGGTTGAAATACTGTTTACAAAGTCAAACCTGATTTTATAAATCTATTAGCAGAAAAACCCCGTCAGTTTTGTAAAATTACCTACTAAAGCTCATTGCTTTATTAGTCATTGGATATTGGATGCCAGACCATCTGAGAAAGAAACCTTTGAACTTTCTGACTCGTAATCTTACAATAAAACAAAAACATGCAACATTTTTCAATTAGCACCAAATAATCTTTGATAATGCACTTTTCCACAGACAGGACAGCACATACCAGTATTTGAAGTACCAATCATTGCAACGAGAAGAACCCAATCAGTGTATGAGTATTTACAAGTACGTCACGTCGCAATCGTTGTTCCACCCACAATTCTTTAGATTCAAAAACACCAGGAAGGTCATCGTATACGCCCATTGACAGCACATTACAGTTGCCTTGTGTTTTACTTAATTATTCAAAGGTTATGTGCGGGATAGAGTAATTTGTAATTATTTAAAATAAATTTTAAAATAGACAAATATGCGTATGACTCATGCATCTGTGACACTGCTGCTTTAATGTGGTATTAAAATAATTTGAAGAAGAGTGGGTGGGGAAAGTCTAACCGCATGTGCTGACATCTTTAGACGCCTGTGGTTAGCAGGGGTGTAGAAAGGGGATGGAGGGCCAGGAGGTCGAATGACACTCCCACTGGGCTAATAAGCTATTCATATAGATTTCCAGATTTTCGTTTTACAAAAGGATCCCCTATGGTAATTTTCGAACCCCATCCCCACCCCCGCGTCCAGACCATGCTACGACCCTGGTTAGACTGCATTTCGTGTCAAATGTCACACAGTCACGCACAGAGACCTACAACACACGCACACAACTCACAGTGGAGCTACCGTGTCTCTCAAAGTTTAACATTTACACTTCTGGATCACGGGCGGTGTCTTGTGGCAAGTTCAGGTGTCCGGGACGTGCAAGAACCAGGATGTTCTATTGATCAGCGGCTAACAGGGGGCGCTAGCGTCGCACACTCGGCAAAGTCCCGAACGCGCTCGGTTAAAAATTACGTAGCAGATGGACAGTGCTTGCCGCAGAATGGGAATAATTGACATTTGTTTAAGAATTCCTCGCTGCGATGGACGGGCAGATGTAGAATATGCAAATACGGAGGGGGGTCAGTCAACCGTGAAACTCGCCTTTAGTGTCACACACTCGGGAATTACAAACATCACGGCGCGTCCCGATCTTGTCGCTTGGTGTTTGATGATTACGTCATACGAATGACGTCATAATACAGATACGTGGAACACCCCCAATCCCTGCCCCAAAACCCGCAACAAATACAGAGGATATTTATTGATGCTAATATTAAGAATTCTATATCATTTACTGTTTATCGCCTAATATACATTACTCTATGAGATGTTTTGTTATTTAGTATTACGATACCCCTACACGTTTTGCGCCTTACTGTAGCTTCACATTAAATTCTTTTTTTGTGGAGGGTGGGGTGGTAAATGATACACATTTTAAAATTAAAAAATAAAACAATTAACCATCAGAATAGTTAGAAATAATAAAAAAATAAAAATGTCTGGAGTTAATAGTTAGTATATTATCTATTTTTAAATTGATAACACTTTGATGTGCAGAGAAATTTTGTTTTAACTTAGATAAAACACTGGTAATAAGATTACTTATAATCGTGAAAAACCCATTTGTCAGTTAATGTATCAATGAAAGAACGTTTGATTATTTATTACTTTTGAAATCCTATGATGTGGTCGCCATTTTTATGAGAAGCGTCTATAGACATTTAAAAAAATTTTTATACTATGCATGTGAACTGTTGATAACGTGTTTTTTTACGATATGCAGTTTTTTAAATCTCTACTATGACGTTCGTCAGCGGAACATTTCTGACACAGGTTTGTCCGACATCTGTGCGTTAGTTCATTCGTCTTTCCATCCGCAAACGTTTTCTATGAAGCTTTTTTCATAGACTAATATAATAAGTTTTAGTTTTAATAAAAAAATATTTTTTTTAAATTACATAATAAATTTAACATTGAAAATGTTTTGTTTTTAATTAAAACAAAAATATATTAAACATTTAAAAGTCTATCTGGGGCGGAATTTAGTTCAGTCGGTTGAGTTTTCGTTTCAGGTCCATTCATCTGACTGGGTTTTTTCTCTTTTCAGCCAGTGCACCACAACTGGTCAAAGGCCGCGGTATGTGCTTTCCTGTCTGTGGCAAAGTGCATATTAAAGATCCATTGTTACTTTACAAAAATGTAGCGGGTTTCCTCTGATGACTACATGTCAGAATTACTAAAATTATGTTTGACACCCAGTAGTCGATGATTAATTAATCAATGTGCTATTGTGGTGTCGTTAAACAACACACACGTTAACTAAAGTATATCGTATCCTTGAGTCTTGATTGAATACATGTAGTTACGAAACTTTGTATAAGTATTTTCGTCACAAACTAATATATATATATATATATATAGATAGATAGATAGATAGATAGATAGATAGATAGACAGATATATATTTTTTTTTATTAAATTAAAAAAAAATACAAACAGAAATTTACTACTGAAAATTTAAAAGACTATCTTGTCAAGTTTTAATCAAATAGTTATGAAACTTGGTACTATGTTTCCCTGCGACAGTCTTCACAAACTAACTGAAAGCTACTTTGGAAATTATAAAATTAAACATTTTAAATAGAAATTTAACATTCAACATTTATAATCCTATTTTGATTGGATAGTTCTGAAACTTAGTAAAAGTATTTTCATTGACTCTCTTCACAAACTAAACGAGACCTATTTTCGAAATTTATCAGTTTTGAATTTGTATTAAATTTATGTTTTAAATGAATGAATTAGCTATGGGGTTTTTCTCGACATAATCATATGTCCGACGCCGATATAACCGTAATTATAATGTGTTGAGTGCGTCGTTAAACAAAAAAGAAAAAAAAAGAAAAAAGAAAAAAAAGAAGTAGCTATTACCGGCAAAATTGAATATTAAATAGGTCTCTCGTTGTGGGTTTTTTAAATATCTATCCATGCAAACTATAGACAATTATTTTAATTCATAGATATGTCTTTTACAACTAAAAGCTGCAAACATTAACAATAAACGCAAATAAATAATGCCTTTCATCTCTAAGTAGACAAGTTAAATGTTTAATTCGTTAATTATTTATAAATGTTAACGACCTTTTTAAATGTACATACATGTAGTAAAATTTGTATTGCTTTTTTATAGTAGTAAATACACAAGTAGACCTAACCTTTAAATATTACCAATTCAAAGTAGAATATAGTGCAAAACATTTTAAAATGTAAGAGTGAAAATCCTGTAAAGGTACCAGTATAAGAAAACAGCTCTTTTAAAAATTTTAATCATGTCTAAAATAGTTCACGTGTTACCTTCACTATAAAAAACCCCCACAAAAACAACAACACACTAATAAAACGACTATCTATTACATCAGGAAAAATAAAGTAGGTGTTATAAAACAAGGAGTAGTAATTCAAAACAAGGATGATAAGCATTCCCGATTCTATAACAAAAAAGGAGAGAAAAAATACAACAAAACCCCCAACAACATAAAAACAAAACAATAGAAAATAAACAAACAAATCTAAAACAACACAAAAACAACAACCTCCCCCCCAAAAAAAAATAAAATAAAAAAAATAACGAAAAAAAAAGAAAACAAACCCACCCACAACAACCACAAAATCAACCACAAAAAACCCCAGCAACAAGTAAACAAAATAAAACAAAATAACAAACAAATAAACAAAATAAAAAGACACAAGAAAAGACAAAGATAAATAACAAAACATATATAGTAGCAGCAACAAGATGTTTACTCTAAAATACAGCAATGATGGCAAAACATTTCCGATAAATTATGTATGAAAGAAAGCAGCACAAAGTTAGAAGGAACGGGATCTAGCTCAGGCGCTGGAGTCAAACGATCGAATCCCGTTTGTGGACCGATTCTGATTGTCCTCCTCCACACCTTATCCCAACAAAAGACCAAATAATATTATGTGCTGTTATGTCTATGGCTAAATACATATAAAATATCCCTTATGCTAATGTAAAAATATACGTGTCAAGATCATCGTCATTATCATCATCATCATCATCATCATCATCATCCAGCAGCAGCTGGTGATTAATAAATCGATGTGCTTCAGAACAGAACAGAACTTTATTTCTCTTAGATCACCAAACGGTGATATATTGAGGTTGTTTAATGGCGTCGTTAAACAAAATAAAGTTTTAACTTATTGAGGTTAGAAATGCCTTTTTTAGCTGAATAATACCCTCAATTACTGAAACTTGGTTATTGTTTTACTGCCCCCTCTCAACTAGTTATTTTAGGCTAGGTACTTCCCTGGAAAGACCTTCGTTTATGACACTTCCTAGAGAAAAACTGTGTAGAGTACACTATATGTTGTAAAAGGATAAAAAACCATTGGCTGGGTATCAAAGAGAAAGACACTTCCGTGGTTCCAAACGGCTCATTCAGCGTTCCGGTAAGCTCAGCAAATTTTACATGAAAATCCCCCAAACACCACGGAAGCGGGGTTTCTAATCTCTTCAAATGAAAACATGAAAAATGATGTAAAATATATAATTGAATATGGAAACACACCTAATACCTCTTCGCTGGCCAGAGGGGTCTTTGGCGGTGTGTTGGAAAGCATCAACGTTTGGAAATCTGTCGGAACCTCAGTCGACAAGTATGAAAAATGACAAATTTGCTCATAATTGGCTTCATATGATCCTTAAACTATCGTCAGTGTCACAGGGGCAAATCACTGGAATAATTGGGCGATCTCAATTTCAAAGACGAGAGATAGCGAACAAATCATTCTTTTTCAACAGTCCCCGTTGCGAAATCGAATAGAGCTAAATTAACCGGATTGTCCGCCATGATATTGCCAAGACTTTGCGCGCGAGGGCGCGTGCAACTAAATCTCGTAGTTACGAGAGTTGTGAAATATTGTAAACATGACAGTTTAATAATACTGGAGTTCGTTTGCGAGTATGCGGTTACCAGATGAAAGGGAATTAAAGTTTTGAAAGTAACCTTTGATTGGCTTGCTTATCTTTGGAAGACGTAAATGCAGACGTTTTGTAGGATCTTGTTTTTAAAAACGTATATGCGACACATATGCCATTTTCTTAATGGTGTTAATTTTAATGTCAGTGTTAGAATCGGTTATGAAATCAATATTTAATTACATTCTTGTTCTACATGTAGATTCAGTTAGAAATTGATGCCGTCAATTCACGTATATTGAGAGGTTTTAAAAAAAAATGAATTGAAACAAGGAATAACAGGAATCTACGAAGAAATTTGTGTTCTTTGTTACGACTGTAAGAATGAAACTAACAAGACTTTTTTTTTAAACAACAACACAATAAGATAATCCACTTCAAATACTATGAATAAACATTATAAAAACGTAACAGTGAAAAGAAAAGGTAATGGGGAAAGATTACAGTTGCTTCAAAGTAATGGTGAATATTGTGCTCTTTGGAGATTGTTTGTATTGACAGACTAATTTTCATAGAACCAATAGTATGCTTGGGAATATGGAAAACTAGTGATGTTTTTTCTATTAGTCACAGTCGTTCATTAGGTGGGGAATGTAGAAAAGAAGGAAACAGAAAAATAGAAACAGAAGAAAAACGAAACGGAAAAAAAAGAAGAATAAAGAAAGAAACGGAAAAAAAGAAAGATTCCATATATACTAAATTCCAATTAAAGTATTGCATGTTAAAGATCTTTAAAGTATATTTATTATTATTATGCTAAAGAGTAATTGCAGTTCGTGGAATCCTCAGCTCTTGTGGGATGAAGGAATGTTTAACGACATCCCAGCACGAAACTACATCGTCATGATCAACATCAGTATAAAAATTAAAATTCAAAAGTTAATTAAAACACAATATAAAGAACTGTGCAAAAATAACAATATCATAGATAGGTTAATTTTAAAATTTAGAATAAAAATCAGTATCACATAGAAATTGTAATATAAGTTCGGAATGATTCCATCATATTTCTTTCACCAAACATATATTTCTAGTTTCATGTGAGATGAATGTGATATAAATGTGATAGGTATAAAATTACCTGTCAACAAATTGCATGCCTAGAAATAAGTTTTGGGAATAAATAAAAAAAACACAATAAAATCAGAAGATGAAATCAATTTTGACCGAAATACAAATTATGACAAATGTATGAATTTAGTGGTTTTAGGTTTTATTTGACACTTAATAAAGTATTTACAAATATCTGTTTCTCTCTTTTCGTTGAATTATTTTCTTGTTTCCTTTTTTTTTTTACACAATTTTCTTTTCTTTTACCCCGCTTAATTGTTTCCTGCCCGAATTTAACTTTTCCCCCGTTTCCTTATTTCTGTTTACACAATGTTCTAAAAAGAAAATGTACCAACATACAGAATGATTCAACAAGAACAGCGCAAAAAACAAGTGTCCGGAACGTCTATATACTTATACGTATCCCCTTTAATACAAACATTGTCCTATCATTTCTTGTGTGTTTATTTTTGTTTATATTGTTCTCGTAGTCCAGTGGTAAAGCGCTCGCTTGATGCGCGGTCCAGCTAGGATCGATCCCGTCGGTGGGCTCATTGGGATATTTCTCGTTCCAGCCAGGACATCACGACTGGTATATCAAAGGCCGTGGTATGTGTTATCCTGTCTTTGAGATGGTGCATATAAAAGATCCCTCACTACTAATGGAAAAATGTAGAGGGTTTCCTTTCGAAGACTGTCTGACACGCGATGATTAATAAATCAATATGCTCCAGTGGTGTTGTTAAGCAAAACAAAATTTATATTGTTCTGTCTGCATCGGTAGAGCGCTCGCGAGGGTCTACTCTTCGAACCATTGGTGGTTTTTAATTATTATTTCCAACCAGTGACGCGCGACTGGTAAATCAAATGCTGTAGCATGTGCTGTCATATTTGTGGGGAAAGTACATGTAAAAGATCCCTTGCTGCTAATGAGAAAATGTAGCGGGTTTCGTCTGAAGAATACGTCTGAAAATTACGAAATATTTAAAGGGACATTCCTGAGTTACTGCAATTTTAAAGATGTTATCGCTTAGCAGAGACTTTTTAACGATTGTCATTACATTTTTCTGCATAAAATATTAGTGGCTATATAAAAACGTTTTTTTTTTTTTTTCGTACGTACGAAATTATTTCAAGACAAAATCCTGTTTGGGCTTCTTATAAATATTGAGAAGACCAGAAACACATTGAATGTACAGAGGCTGATATTATAAACAAGAAAATATATTCAATATGTAAGTTTAATCGTAGAAATGTTTTATTAGTCGGAAAATCTTACAATACAGCAAACTCAGGAATATCCCTTTAATATCCGACAGCCAATGATTAAGTAATATATGTGTTCTAGTGGTGTCGCTGAACAAAACAAACTTTAATCATCTAAAAGTTATGCTTAGTATGAAGATATCTCAAATAATATTATGAGTATATGTTTCTTTGAGTACCTTGCGAGTGCGTGCGTGCGTATCTAGTTGTGTGCATTGGTGTGCGTGTAGCGGGCAGCGTGGCCCAGTAGTACAGTGCCCGCCTGATGCGCGGTCGGTCTAGGATCGATCCCCGTCAGCTGACCACTGGGTTTTTTTTCTCGACATAACCATATGTCCGACGCCGATATAACCGTAATTAAAATGTGTTGAGTGCGTCGTTAAACAAACCAAAAAAAATAATAATAAAAAATGGTGTGCGTGTGTATTGATTGTTGTGTGTGTATGTCCGTGTGTGTCAATGCGTGTTTGTGTGTGTATAAGCGTGTGTGTGTCTGTGTGCAAACCTGACAGCGACGATTCCCTACTTTCAAGTCTATTTTCAGATATGCACCAAAATATGGCACAAAATTATTTTTTTTGAAAGATAAAAAGGAGTATTATCGCCACTCCTAGGGCCGTTTAAGTGGTGACACGGCGGTGCTAACTGTCGAACAAACACCCACCTCCTCTAGCTCAAACTGCCGTCACGTCGGCGATAATCCGCTTGGCCTGACCTTAGCGGATTATTGAGATTAGCATGTCTTCTGTATATTAAAGTCTTTGCCACTGTGCAGATAGCACATGTATGGAAACACGTTAGCTATTTTGTTTGACACAATGTTGCCAAAAACCGAGTATGTATAGACGATTGTAGCGAACAAGTAATGACGGGAAAATACAGTAAAATATTCAAAAATTTAAAACAAATATAAATAATAAAAGAAAAATGAATATATATATATAAAAAATGATACAGGCTAACTTGTGTGTGTGTGTGTGAGAGACAGAGCATTATTTTATAAGAATATAAAACATGACGAAATAAACACAGTGTAATATTAAAAAGTATAAATAATAAACGTAAAATTTATATAAAAATAAGAGAAGTAGAAATTATTTTACAAGAATAAAAACCATTATAAAGTATGCGGATGAATATCTTGTTAGTGGCATAACAATGATTTGTGTTCGATGTGAAATATTTCAGCTGCTACGTTGGTGTCACGATATGAAAACAAATGAAGACGAATTTAATCTGGATATATTGACCTTCGAATGACATTATTTGTATTATTAAAACTTATTCGCCCAGTTTTATTTACTTTATTTGTTATCACATTTCTAAAACAAAGTAACAGAAAAAAGCGCTATCGAGAATTAGAATGAGAGTGACCCCGTTTAGAGATAAACTATTTCATTATAGCGTGTCTTGAAAATGCACGTAGATGTAAATATTGCAGGGAGAAGTCTTAGAATGATATACGTTTCCGCAACCGACTTGTGTCACACACACAAATACCTAAAAATACCCCCCACACACACACACACACACGCACATACCCCCCCCCCCTCCCCATAAAAAATGAAGAACAACAAGAAAACAAGAAGAAAAACCAACCGAAAACAACCATAGAAGATTATTTTGATTAACAATGGTAACTGTTTTGTATAGTAATATATTTATTGCAGTCCATATTGCATATTTCTGGGAACACGTTAGCTGTTTTGTGTGCCAAAAAGTAATATTTACAGAGAAATAGAAGAAATAAACGTAACCTATAATAAAATATAAACCACTAAAACAAATATAACAGATAAACCTATTTTTATTAGTGCTATACAAGCTAAAACACATTAGTACGTACCGGACATGATATAAAACAACACAAAATAAGCAGTATAAATTTTAAAATATTGAAATTCGAATGTATCGTTAAAGACATTAATGGCTCAAATTTATTTTCTTATTAATTATTTTCTAAAATTAAAGTTTACAAATATGTTTAAATAGAAATGTTAATGAATACTTTTATTTCATACTTGTGTTGTTCTGCACATTTTGGTTCAAGTTAATTTTTATGAAATAGTGACAACGGGCTCATATTTATTCACGAACCACAATGGCCTGCACTAAAACAATGTGAGTTTAATCAGATCTTAAACGGACTATTCTGACCTTTCGATGTTATCGACTAGCGGAGACTTTTTAAAAATTCTAATTACATATCAAATATATTTTTCTACATAAAATATTAGTGGCTGTATATTAAATGTGTTTCGGATCATTCTAATATTTGTACTAAGTTAAATTTCATCTTATTTCCTAAAATATTGTTTTTTTCGTACGCACGAAATTATATGAAGACAAAATCCAGTTTGGGCTTTTTACAAATATTAAGACAACCAGAAACACATTGAATATTCAGACACTGATATTCTAAACAAGAAAATATATTTAATCGTAGAAATATTTTATTAGTCGGAAACACTTTACAATGCAGCACAGTCAGGAATGTCCCTTTAAAATCTATACGCCTTGTTTTAGTTACCATCTGACAACATCCATTGACCATATCGGGGGAGGGACGTAGCCCAGTGGTAAAGCGCTGGCTCGATGCGCGATCGATCTGGGATCGATCCCCTTGATGGGACTATTGGGCTATTTCGACTGGTATATCAAAGGCTGTGGTATGTACTACCCTGTCTGTTTGATGGTGCATATAAAAGAAACGGCGACAGTGGGTTTCCTCTCTCAATATCTGTGTGGTCCGTGACCATATGTCTGACGCCCTATAACCGTAAATAAAATGTGCTGAGTGCGTCATAAAATAAAACAATTCACTAATTTATTCATTCCATTGACCATATCTGATGACCTTTGATTTGTGAACAGTTATTACAAAACGGACTAGCTAAATGTAACTTTAATACGTTAAAACATCCTGAAAAAAGATCACCACAAAGTAGATTTTTCTGGAGGTGCTAAGAGTAACTCATGGGTGCAACTGTATTTGCATTCCAATGGATTTCGGTCCGATGTCAATACTATATTTAAATGAATGAATGAATCAATGAATGAATGAATGTTTAACGACACCCCAGCACGAACAACACATCGGCCATTGGGTGTCACACTATGGTATATGCAAAACAATAATTGATGATGAACATCAAGATAAGATAAAAATTCAAAAGTGAAATAAAAAACACAGTGTAAAGGACTGTGTATAAATACAAATATCATAGATATATCAACTTAAAATTTTAAATAAAAGTCATTATCACGGAGGAACTGTAAAATAAGTTCTGGATGGAACACTATATTTGAGCACCTGCGCGGCTGATTTCACCCTGAACTAGTTTACAACAAAAAAACACTGACATTATTTGTTTTTATATTTAAAATAAGCACCCGTGGTTTGGTTTCACAACTTTTTATACTGTGTGTCAAATCTTCCATCGGCCACTGAAATTCATGATAAATTGACTAACTTGCAATTCAGACTGCCAACAGAACGCGTTCATTTTGGTGATATTTTATATCTTCATTTAGCTTAATTTAATATATACGTCTTGATGTTTTATAGCCGTCTTTATGGGTGTTTCAGGAACCGATTCGCAAATGCGTTCATCCCCCCAAAAAATATGCACAGTACTATAAAATATCATTGTCAAAAACTAGCCACATGACCTTAAAAACAACCAATCGTTTTTAATTATCGCCGAATGAGTAGAAGTGAATATGTGACTACAACACGTGTTACAATTATGAACTATCGTAAACCGTGACGAATAAACTCGGCCGGATGATATTTTAAAAATAAATATAATTTTTTTAATATTGATGTTAATCATACACTATTTCATTATAATTGTTGTTTGCACCAAATGGTCAATATAATTGTGTTTGGATATCGTTGTATAATAGATCAATCCGTTTGGTTTGCTCGTTAAATACGTATAGAAACAACATCACTGGTTGTACAGTGATTCGTGACTGCATGCTATCACAGCTGTGTACAGTATATTCCATTGAGCTCTATCCTGGCCAGGGTCCAGGGTATTTAAAGCTAGTTTTAGGAGTGGCAGTCCTCCTACAAGCGACGCAAGATAGATGAAACATCTTGTTACTTATCTCATACTAGTCATAGGGTTGTCTTCCTAAGAACGAACACTGATAAGGGATCATGAAAACAATCACGACTTTGCCTAAACTTCGTCCGACTATGCCTTGTGCAGAGATACGATTTTGATATCGGATACGGTTTTGTCGAACAGCCAACCATGCAGTATTCTCTGTTTAGTTACTAAACAGTGGCTAAACATTAAACGTCGTGTTGTTTTACTATTACACCGAATATGTATTACAAACATGACTGAAAGTTGTATTATTCAATTGGCGCTGGTTCTGTTATAATATTATAACAAATTATACACTAACAAATAATATTTGTTTTAACTTAATCCACATAATAATATAACATTGATTCATTAACAGACAATACTTTTAAACATTACATAAGATAATATATTTGTTTAATATGTGTATTCATTTGGAACTTGGCCATGCATGTATGAGAAAACAGCGGGCAGCATGGCTCAGTGGTAGAGTGCCCGCCTGATGCGCGGTCGGTCTAGGATCGATCCCCGTCAGCTGACCACTGGGTTTTTTTCTCGACATAACCATATGTCCGACGCCGATATAACCGTAATTAAAATGTGTTGAGTGCGTCGTTAAACAAACCAACAAAAAAAAAAGTATGAGAAAACCGAACACCTCCACAACGTCAGCAAAGCGCTTTGCATCCATCGCGTGTCTGGAATTATCCACGTAAGTCTCAACATTATACAGGGAATAAATTCGGCATATCTTTCATTCATCGCGAATTATGCTGCAGTCGCCTCTATGGGCGCGTGTTAATTGAAAAATCTCCCAAAAGCTTCCGGACCTTTCTTGCTAAACATAAAATAAACTATTAGCTTGGTGCCCATCGCCAGCAGAGCCCCGAATAAGCCGGCACTAAATGGGGTCTTAGGGTGTGTCAATATAAGTATATTACTAGCGCCGGTATCTCGACAGCCGTGTACGAGATATTGTTGTACTTAGCGGGGATTAGACCTTCTTGGCCACACGACTTGGTTCTCATCGGGCATATAAAACCCCCAACAAATGTGTAGTCTTTTCTTTTAACAACAAGGGATGACTTTTTGTCTTTAAATCGTAATACAGATACAGAGGCGGGTCTGTAGCCTAGTGGTAGAGCGCTCGTCTGAGAAGTAATGATCGATAATTCTCGATATACTTTTTTTAATAAAGTTTTTGTTTTTTTAAGGACACCACAAGCGCATACTGATTTATATATAATCTGCTACTGGATGTCAAACATTTGGTAATTCAGACAGTGTTCGAGATTAAAGCTGCT
>JAECMU010000028.1:1211-11587 GCA_016106625.1 Dracogyra subfuscus | reverse complement strand
TCGGCGTCGGACATATGGTTATGTCGAGAAAACCCCCCCAGTGGTTAGCTGACGGGGATCGATCCTAGACCGACCGCGCATCAGGCGGGCACTGTACCACTGGGCTATGCTGCCCGCCCGATGAACGTAAAAGAAAA
This sequence comes from Dracogyra subfuscus, assembly GCA_016106625.1. Taxonomy (NCBI): domain Eukaryota; kingdom Metazoa; phylum Mollusca; class Gastropoda; order Neomphalida; family Peltospiridae; genus Dracogyra; species Dracogyra subfuscus. The sequence continues at coordinate 11,450 of JAECMU010000028.1, read as the reverse complement.
TAACAGACAACTCTTAAATAATATTATTACTGTTATTATTATTTTCCAGGGTTGAGTTTCATTTTCATCTTCGGGACCATTTTCGTGATACAGTTCTTGGCCATGTGGATCCACCGGTTCAACACGGCTGTTCACTTCATAGCTCGAGCACCCTACAGATGTGGCGCTCCATTAAAAAATGCGTGGTCCTTCAAGGACAAAAACTTAGAAAGGGGCGTGATGGATTCGGACGAATGGAATGGCTTCCAGGCAATGCAAACGGAAAACAGGCGAATTCAAGAGCGCCTGAGACGGCCCAACTACCAGAGACAGCCAGTGGCGAATTCCGTGACCAGCAGTGAAACTTCACCTCTCCTATCTGAAGCTTAGATATGTGCAATCAGTTTTGCACGTCCTTTAAGCCATTACTTCGGGTAGTAGATCTAAGCAAAACCGGTGTTAGGTAATCTCCTGTGATCTGGACAAACCTAGTAAGTCTGTTGAGCGCAAATTTGAGAAAACAAAGGAAAACCGTTTTGCTTAAGGTTTAAGCTACTGAAAATAAAATAAATTTTATTTGGGCTTTTTAGATGAACATAATTAGAAGTCTTTCCAGTACATTTGTTTTATCACGTTGACTGGTTTAATCTGGTTACATAACGACTTACTAGGTTTTACATGCTCAAAACCTTTTGACTTACTAGGTTTTTCCAGATCACAGGAGTAATGTTCACTTGACCATTTATTCGACCAATTGAAACAAAGATTGCAAAAACGTTTCCATAGATTACAATAAATAAATACATACACTAATAATAATAATAATAATAATAATAATAAAACATTTAAACCAAGTTCGCTGAAAGTTTTCCATAGATCATAAACAAAATAATAATAAATAAATAGTATGTGTATTATACACACATAAATTTCAAACCTGTTAACCCAATTTTCTAAGATAGACACCCTTTTATCATTATTATTTTGAGATTTTAATAATATATATTTTCATAAGTTTGTACAGCTACATATATGGCATATGCAATATGTAAGTTAGCAGTAAACAATTTTTTTTTTTAAATAACCAAATATATTTCATACGGCTAATACCTAGCACTTAATACTCAAAACGTATTTCCTGTTTTGAGTCCATGATCATGTACAATTAAAATTTCGTTGCACACCGAACTAAAAATAAAACAACAAACAAAAAACACTGATTTTATAAAATGTATCGTAAATGAAAAGATTACCAATATTTGAACCTGATTTCATATCTATTTATTTTCGTGCTTATATCCAATTAAGGTTCAAGCACGCTGTTCTGGGCCACTACATCCTCTTCTGTTTCACTAACCACTATCCCACAGTCATGTCTCACTCTGAGTTGGAGCCGGTACCGGGCTGTGAACCCTGTACCTACCAGCCTGTAGTCCGATGGCTTAACTACGACACCACCGAGACCGGTGGATGTACTGTCAAATCTTATTGAATACTTACTCATGGTCCAAGACCAAAACGCTTAGGTGCGTGGAAAATCACCCCCATCTACATGCTAAGGCGAGTGAAAGACAAGCGTTATTATTTTGTGAAGTTACAGGTTCCAAATATTAATCAAACATCAGTTTTTTCTTCTTCTAATTTTATGTTCAGTTTACATCACTTGTGTAGTCCTGACTTATGCCCCCTTTCATGAATGGAGTTATTCAAACATGTTACGGGCATTGCTGTGGAAATATAATTATGAAAGTAGCCCACATGTTTACATATTCTGATACAGACAACTTGATTTTTAATTACAATATGTACTATTCTGATAATTTGACAACCACAATTTGATGAATCAAAGTACACATTTGTATGAATCAATTTATTTTGAATGACATTATTACAACAAACATGATTAGGATCGTTTGGTCCTCACACATACAGAGAGAGACAGAGAGACAGAGACACAGAGAGAGAGACGGAGACACAGAGAGAGAGAGACTGAGACCGTGAGTGAGTGAGAGACAGAGACTGCGAGTTAGAGAGACAGAGACAGCGAGTGAGAGAGAGACAGAGGGAGAGGGAGAGGGAGAGGGAGAGAGAGAGAGAGAGAGAGAGAGAGAGAGAGAGAGAGAGAGAGAGAGAGAGAGAGAGAGAGAGAGAGAGGGGCGCTATCTGACTTTCCTGTTGCGTAGCACATAAATGACTTATATACCAATTTTGAAATTTCCGAAGCATGGATTTAAGACTATCAATGAATACAAATGAAACATCGAAGTTCTGTTAACACGATGACTGCAATTGTTATATTTTTAATTGTCAGGTGGATTCATTTGTCCGGTGTGAGATAAAATGTTGCAGTAATATTTACCGGTGTAAAATAAAATGTTGCAGTAATGTTTTCCGGTGTAAAATAAAATGTGGCAGTAATGTTTACCTGTGTAAGATAAAATGTTGTAGTACTGTATACCAATGTAAGATAAAATGTGGCAGTAATGTTTACTGGTTTAAGATAAAATGTGGCAGTAATGTTTACCAGTATAAGATAAAATTTTGCAGTACTGTTTACCAGTGAAAAATAAAATGTGGCAGTAATGATTACCAGTGTAAGATAAAATGTGGCAGTAATGTTTACTGGTTTAAGATAAACTATTTCAGTAATGTTTACCTGTGTAATATAAAATAGTGCAGTAATGTTTACCTGTGTAAGATAAAATGTTGCAGTAGTATTTACCGGTGCAAGATACAATGTTGCAGTAATGTTTACCGGTGTATTTAACATTTAATATTTTTTGTGGGTTTTTACTGCAAATAAATCTTGAACATTTTGTTTTGCTAGTTTTCCAATGATCAAGAGAATGCTTTTGTTTGGCTATAATTATTCCAAGAGGTAAATGGGTCTATGTTTAATATTAGTGCCTTAAGTGGGGTCAATAAAAGGATGGAAGGAAATGTTTTATTGAACAACGCACTCAACACATTTTATTTACGGTTATATGGCGTCAGACATATGGCTAAAACCACACGGCTATTGAGAGAGGAAACTCACTGTCGTCACTTAATGGGCTATTCTTTTCGATTAGCTGCAAGGGATGTTTTATATGCTCCCTCCTACAGGCAGGATAGTACATATCACGGCTTTTCTTACAAGTTATGGAGCACTGACTTGAACGAGAAATAGCCCATGGGTCCACCGACGGGGATCGATCCTAGACGCTTTACCACTGAGCTACGTCCCGACACTGGGTCAATAAAACTGCTATTTATCAAGTCAGCACCACACTTTACATATATACTGAACAAAATAAGAACCTTCCACAAAATTTGCTTGAACGTAACTTGATGAAAACAAACCGGGGGAATAATTGTTATATACGAGTTTAAAAGAGAGTTCCATGGTGCATCGTTTGGTACAAAAATCATGGCCATAGGTTAACAGAAACTGGGAGAAATATTGACCAAGTATAATAGGGGTTAACAAAATGCACCCACTTAATAACGGGTATAACCACCTCTTGAATTGACCACTACAGTGCATCACAGGCGCATAGAATTGACTAAAGTGTTGATATCTGCCTGTGGAATATTATTCCATTCCTGAATGAGCGCTTAACGAGGATTGAGCAGTGGCGTAACTGAGTCTTTTATATTTTTTAATTATTTTTATTTTTATTATTATTATTATTATTATTATTATTATTATTATTTATTTTTTTTGGGGGGGAGGGGAACACCTTCGTCTGGGGTGCCAATGGTGTATTTATTGTGATTGTGTACAATCAAATGTCAAATGGGGGTGGGCAATGGTGGGGGCCCCATGGTGTGAATGGGGAGGGCGAACAGGCCCCCCATAGTTACGCCACTGGGGTTGGGACGACGCCTCAATCGTCTTTCCAGACTATCCCAGACATGCTCGATGGGGTTGAGATCAGGACGTTTAGCGGGCCAGTCATCAATGAAATCAATGTTATTTGTCCTAAGAAAATGTACAGTGTCTCTAGCTGTATGAGAGGTGGCATTATCGTGCTGATAAATCGAGATGTTGGCGTTGTTACGGAACAGAGTAATGACATGATGAGAGAGAATGTCATCGCGGTAACGTTGAGCATTTAAATTGCCAACATTGACGTCTAATGGTGAACCGTAACCATGGGCATTGGCCGCCCAGACCATGGCAGAACCCCCACTCCCGAAACGATCTCGTTCAAAACACAACAGTCGGCATAGCGTTAATTTCTCCTACGGTAGACGCGCACCCTGCCACTCCCACGTTGTAAAGAAAATCTGGAAAAAAGGAACGGTATTCCAGCGTCGCCGTCTCCAACGAGTGTGTACATGTACCCAATTAAGACGATGACGTTGCATTAAAACGCATCCGACGTAAGGACGTCGTACATGTAAACTGTTCTCCCGCAGACGATTACGAACAGTTTGCCCACTAATTCGGTTATTATGAATCCCAGGTATAATAGCAGCAGTAGCAATGGCAGTTTGGACTCGATTGCACAGATGCTTGTTCATGATACAGCGGTCTTGACCACACGTTGTATCACGCGGACGTCCACAACGTGGCAGACCGTTGGTGCTTCCTGTCGTACAAAATCTTACGCTAAGATTTCGTATCACTCGACTAGAACTCCCAACATGCCTTGCAGCATCTTCTGTCGACATGCCAGCATCAATCATGCCAATCGCAAATTTTGAAGCGTTTCTGTTCACTTGACAACAATGTCAGTAAAACAAACTGACCGAATAATACACGGTACATGTCGAACCATGCATGCACGTGCAAATTGCATTTCACGTTGTCGACGATTAGCAGTGCAAAAACAATGGATAAAATTCGTGAATCCTGATAATACATCTCAAGGCCAATATTACCTATATAATTTCATTACACAATGAATTCTTTAACACAAAAAATACTGAATGTACAAAGTTTCTTTGTCAAAACTTCGTTGGCTAAACCAGCCTCAGTGGCGTCGTGGTTGGTCATCGGTCTACAGGCTTGTAGGTACTAGGTTCGGATCCCAGTCGTGGAATGGGATTTTTCACCCAGATACCGACTCCAAACCTTGAGTGAGTGCACCGCAAGGCTCAGTGGGTATGTGTAAACCACTTGCACCGACCAGTTATCCATAACTGGTTCAACAAAAGCCATGGTTTGTACTATCCTGCCTGTAGCAAGCGCAAATAAAAGGGTCTGATGAAACACCGAAAAGAACCGAAAGGAACCGACGAAACACCGAAAAGAACTGACGAAACACCGAAATGAACCGAAAAGGATAAAAAGGAACCGAAATGAACAGATGAAACACGGAAAAGGACCGACAGGAGACAGAAAAGGATCGACATAGATCAAAATGGACCAAATTAACGGTGAAATAAGACTGTAGAAATCATAACGAAGTTGATAGTACAGCTTAAGGTATCTCACCACTATTGATTATACATTGGTGACAGTACAAATATAAAGCCAAGCACTGACTAAATTATTAACAGTAGGTGCTATATACTACCTGACATGAAGAGAACAGCCTCTGTGACAGGAATTAAGCAAATAAAATTGATACTTCGCCACCTGCAATTTCAATTATCCATACTCCACAGCACATCGGCTAATGGAAGGGAGGCTACTCTCGTTAAATATGTGTGCCACAGGCACACTAAGCAATGGTCTTGCATGTGGCTAAACAGATATGCATCTGTCAATTTGATATGCCAAAATCAAGAGGCAATGTTACCCTTCCAATATTCCATAATCACACTGTCAAGAGTGTTCAAACACCAACATAATAAAACAAAGAAAAGAGGGACTCTTTTTTTTTTTTCATAGAACTAAATTCGTCGCCTACACGTCACTCATTGGCTGAAATAGCGATGTGATCCCTTAAGAGGGGGTTTGGAATGGGATAGCTGGTCAGTTTTGACACATGACATACTATGATGCATACCGAGTAGGAAAACACCAAATTTGGTCATGTCTTTGAATATGCTTTAACGCAAGAGGCCATGAAGATTGGCCTGGGGGTTAGCAAAACTGGGCTGACATAATAGAAAATTAAGCTTCTCACACGTCAAGTTCACCTGACCAAAGTTGTAACATGGAGGTGACATTCTAAATGTTTGCTGTTGCATAATGGGATAATGACAGCAGAACCTTATGGAATGGTCACATTCAAATTATAAGACCATACTGGATAATTGCATATTTTAATATGTCACATGCATGGAATTTAATTTTAAAAAAATAATTTAAATATTGGATTTGGCAAATTCAAGTGAGCCAGAAAAAGGTTATTTTGGGACAGCATGAGAGGGAAGTATGCACACTGGCAGCTGTCAACAGGACACATGGGCAATTTCAAACTGGGAGTGAACTGAAGCCTAAACTATCTGATGGCTGAGAGAACTGACCACAGTCATAAACAAATTCAAAACAGAACACGCATCAGTTTACTGCATGAGAGTATTTATTAACATATCACACACCACAGGTTCCATTCCACTGAAGACTGCTACATGCTAAGAGACACAAAAGTTCACCGTTTGCCTTGTCCTAAAATAATATAACACACCCAGTGTGCTAACAATGAAGCCAAAGAAAATTCCAACAGAAAACCTGCACAACAAGGGTGCCTTTCAAAAGGGACACCAATGTCTGTTCAAAAGAACTATAGGTGTTACTAAAACAAAGTGTCTTAAGCCTGAAGGGGACAACATACCAGTTACCAAGAGACTTAGCCAAGAAGAGTTCAACGCTGTGGTACACCACTGTGATAGTCAGTCATACATCGTCAAGGATGCGGGTGGAATTCCCAGTGATATTAGACTTCTTCGATCAACACAGATCTTATCTGGAGTTGGTACACGGGCAGGCGAGTTCCTGAAAGCGAAAATGGACATGAATGATTCCAGAATTATACACTGTGGTATGCTTTTAAAGATGTTTAATGACAATAATGAAGACCACAGACTAGCTTCTCCAGGGTGCACTGGCAAGTACACATGGAATATAAACTTGTGTCAGAAGTGGGGCCTGTGCACCAGGGCAGGACTGAGATGTGAAAAGTGTTTATTCACAAGCAAAAAATACAAACTGTATGAAGAGACTACACAGAATACTAGGAGGGGGCAAAATCAGCAAAGCCAAATGTTGGTGTACATGTTGGACTACAGAGCACATCTGTCGGTGTTACCTGTATCTGGGGAATAATGCTGTGTGCTGGGGTGACACCCCCAGCTACTAGCGGCATGCAGAATACTACCAATGAAGTGGGACGAGTGACAACTTGACATGGCCACACGCAGAGCAGACTTAGTACAACTGAACATTAATAAGGGATTCTCAGCTGACCATCCCATTGCCATAGAAGGAGACTGCCGGTACAACAATTCTCTTTCAAGTGGGTACGGTTCAACACCATTTCAACCGGCTACACACGCAACTTACACTATGGTGGAAAATGAGACCGGCAAGAAACAAATAATAGGAATTTATACAGGAAATAAACTCTGCAAGGCTCGTGAACTTCAAGCAGCAAGAGAAAATAAACGAATACTCTGCCCCGATCATACAGGTACCTGTAGAGCAAATCTCCGGCTTGACGACACAATAGGAGACGAACAACATTCTGCAGCTCAGTGTTCATCAGACGTCTCTCCACTCATGATTGGATTCTTCACGACTGATGGCGATTCCCATGCCGTGTCCGGATTACAGTCATCCCAAAGCAGAATATCTAAAGTGAAGATAACAGATCTGAGAGACACCCGTTATTTATCCAAATCACAAAGGAAGTTTACAGAAAGGGTCAAGTTCAGTAATGGCATGTTCCCTGGAAACACGATAGCTGAACGAGAGAAAAAAAGGTTAAAAAAAGATTTGCTATCAACTTGAGACAGCGCTAAAATGTCTGTTATCATATTACACTTTGATTGGAAGTTGAAACCAGTGCGTGCATCTTGCTTTTATCAAACGTATATAAACCAACGCCTTCATACAAACATGTTCGTTCTTTCAATAAAACACAACTCAAAAACGTTTCAAACCAACAATACAAGAAATGTTTTCATATTTGCAAGATGGATTTTACGAAAGGGGAACGACAAACTCGAAGAAACGGGCCATTAGAAGGACAGCAAAAACAAACTTCAAAGTAAGCACTACAACATAAAATTATGAAGTATAATTTCATATTTATACTATTTGTCATAGCGTGTGTAACTTTTATTTCTCACATTGTTTGTCCATCAGACCTCTATTCCTCTTATTCCATGTCCACCGGACTCTCATTCCTAGTACTCCTAGTCTGCCGGACTTTCATTCCTAGTATTCCAAGTCCGCCAGTCTTTCATTCATAATATAGCGGGCAGCATAGCCCAGTGGTCGGTCTAGGATCGATCCCCGTCAGCTAACAACTGGGATTTTTTTCTCGACATAACCGACGCCGATATTACTGTATTTCTAATGTGTTGAGTGGGTCGTTAAACAAACTGAAAAAAATAATAATAAAAAACATTCATTCATAATACTCATAATACCCGCTACACTTTCTTTCTAAGGCTGGGCACCCGTTTTGCAATTATGTAAATAAAACTTTATATATATATTTGTAAATAAACAGTTTTTTTAATTATTATAATATAAAAAAAATCACTTTATAATATGTGTATATTGTTGTCACTGGTTTTTTGTTTCAGATTGATAAAGGCATACTTTATTTTAAAATAAAAAACAAAAAGAAAAATGACGATCTTCTAGATGGAACGGACTCTTCGGGTGTCACTGACAACTGGCGAAAAGTGCTAATGAATGACACATACATTCAAGAAGCTTTGAATTCTATGCACGCCAGCCCATTGGGTCCGTATAGACAGGCAGCTACTTTTTAAAATGAATAAATTTATAAAATGTATACATTATTTTAAATGTTAAAATACCATTATTGTATACGTCTTCATAATTATGTTAAAATATTATTTTGAATGCGTATTAATTTTACCAATTAAATTATATTGCATAAATTAAAACAAATATATATCCTAATAAATATTATAAAACTTAATAAATCTCAATGTTGCTCCTTTTAGGTGGTAATTTTGGCAGTAAGTTATTTATAATAAATGTTTTGAAGATACTGATTCACTCGTTCTCATACACTTTACACATTATCATTATGTTTTAAATATTCACATTAGTAATTGTCAAACCATTGGGTGAGGGGGGTGAAGGGGTGGGTTGGAGGGATGCGTGGATAGAGCGTTCGCTTGAGGTGCTGAGATCGCAGGATGTATTCTCCTCAAGCACTTGTAACCACCTACTATGCACCCCTACTATCGGCGGTCGTTAGTTAGTGCCGTGGGTCAGACCAGCTATATTAGCGGCAGAGAACGAGGATGCCAGGTGGTTGCAGGGAAATACACAGAGACTGCACAAAGTTTTCTCCCTTTTACCTTATGTACGGGAGGTGAGTGCTTTGAAAGGCGTGCATAAAAGGTCTGCTGCCATGTAGTTTCCACAATGTTTTTGATTAATGAATACTATCACACCAACTTGATAAAATAATAGAACATAATATAACTGAGTAAAGTGTAACGATAAACGCTACTTTAAAATAATATAAATATAATTTAGCACTGTTAGAAATATCACATATCATAAATATTAAGTACACAATTATTATAGGGAACCAATGATGCCCGATGATGTTGGAAATTCCGACGATGAGGTTGAGGTCAGTTTCCGATGAAACACTTCACGCAGGAATTGAGAAAAGAGTGGAAACAATTATGAAAGTCACAGGCAAAAGAGTTGTAAACAACATCAAGGAAGCCCAAACAAGACAAAAAAGGAACTATGACTAACGACATACGAATCAGGAGGTGAAACAAGTATATTAAAACAAAAATATTTAAAATTGGTAGCTATTCATTATGCGTACATTTTGCATTATTTATGCAATTTTGCAAGTATGTCTTAAAAAGTATATGCTAACTATATCAATGTTTATAAAAAACAATGTGAAATAATTGTTTTAAAAACACCTGTTTAAATGAAACCATAGTTTTTACTATTTTTATTATTATCATTATTATATATATATATACATGCCTGTATACTTGCTGTCGACAACAGATGGAATTACATGGGCGTACATAGGCTTTTAAAAAGGGGCGTTCCAAAATAGATTGCAGAGATATAGTTCTATGTTAAGTAAATATAATAACGTCAGATATATTAAATTATATAAAAAAACTATTTCGGGGGGG
>JAECMU010000026.1:0-12196 GCA_016106625.1 Dracogyra subfuscus | reverse complement strand
TGTTGACGCTCGGATTATTTTTGTGTTGGTGGATTCAGTTTATTAATACAGTTTGTTGTATTGTGCGGTTATAAACTCAGATCAACGATTCAGTATCAGGTGAGTACGCTGGAAAATGTATGATCATATATACGCATGAGGGTTTGTGTGTTTTTGGTCATTGTATACAAAAACTGATATTTACTTTTGGCTATACTTGCACACTGATAACTGAAATGAAACACTGATTCGGACTGAGTGGAATGCCACATCAGACATTTAAAAATTAACACAAACTCTAACGTGAACAAACCGCATCGACGGGTGTTCTAACGTGCAGAGTTAAACAAAGCTGATATAACACCAGTTTAGTTAGCTGTGTTTAACGACACCACTAGATCATATATATTTATTAAAACTCGGCTATTGGGTGTGAACCATTAACAGGGTTAGATCTTCACCATTTTTTCAGGGTGTTAACAGGACTACCTGGCTTTCGTTTCAGATAGACCCCCGAAGTTTCAGGTTGTCCATATTTTGTAATAATTTGAAGATAAAATAACGCTACGGTTTCTTGTTTTGATAATTTAGTACTGGATAAATCATCCACAAAACATTACATTTGTGCTAAATAAATTTTAAAATTCTAGATGGTCTGACGGACTACATGTTTGCAGCTTCAGGTAGTCCTGTTAATTTCCAGGTAGTCTCAGACTACCGGACTACTGTTAAGATCTAACCCTGATTTTAAATGACACCACTAGATCATATATATTTATTAAAACTCGGCTATTGGGTGTGAACCATTAGGTCATTCCGACATATAGTCTTTAAGAAGAAACCTGCTACATATTTCCATTAATAGCAAGAGGTCTTTCATATACATCATCTGACTGACAATCTTGATAGCACATACCACGACCTTTGATATACCAGTCGTAATGCATTGGCTGAGACGAGGGACAGCCCAATGGGTCCACCAACAAGGGTCGATCATGTACTGATCGTGCATGAGACGAACGGGTTAAAATAATCTAATCATAGTCAGGTGAACATTCCTCATGAAATATTGAAGAGATGAAGTTCGCTTTCTGGTCTTTAGGCGTATTAACAAATATTTTAAATCGGGTGAGGCCATTTATATAATTATGACTTCCATCGGTCTACAGGCTGGTAGGTAATGGGTTCGGATCCCAGTCGAGGCATGTGCTTTTTTATCCAGATATAGACTCCAGACCCTGAGGGTATACTCCGCAAGGTTCATTGGGTAGATGTAAACCACTTGCACCAACCAGTGATCCATAACTGGTTCAACAAAGGCTATGGTTTGTGCTATCCTACCTGTGGGAAGATCCCTTGCTGCTAATCAGAAAGAGTAGCCCACGAAGTGGTGACAGCGGGTTTTCTCTCAAAATCTGTGTAGTCCTTAATAATATGCCTGATGCCATATAACCGTAAAAAAAAAAAATCGAGTGTGTCGTTAAATGAAGCATTTCTTTCTTTCTTTTTCCATATCCGCAACCCACAGACTACTGTTGTGTACAAGGCAGTGAAACAATTATTGGTGGCGGTCCAACATACACATTTATGTAAACGTTTGCGTTGCCTAACTATAGCGAACGAGATATAGCTCAGTCTGGTGAGTGCTCGTTTGAGGTGCTTACGCTGCAGGATCGAACTACACCGGTGGATACATTCAACTAATTAGGTTTCTTTTGTTTTCAGCCAGTGCATTACAATTGGTGAAAGGCAGAGGTATGTGCTTTTCTGTCTGTGGGAAAGTGTATATAGAATATCCTTTCCTGCATTAGGAAAAGTGTAGTGGGTTTTATTTTGTATATAAGAAAATGTTCATGTATATATTGCTCATATGCCGTTGTGCAACGGCCTGAGTGTAAATAAAAGTCTTGCCTTGTCTTGTTTGATGATTACGTGTCCGAGTTGTCAAATCTTTGACATCCAATAGCCGTTTATTAATTAATCCATGTGCTCTAATGGTGTCGTTAACGTCTTCCTCTTTGCGTTCGCTGACAACACTTCTAAATTTCATCGTACGATGAAAAGCATCGTCCTCTCCAGGTCCTCCTTGTTGCCCTAGAGCTTGGTAGCAAGAGATTCTTGATGAGGCCAGATCTCCTTCCTGATCCTTCAAACATCTCTAGATGATGTGCTCTGTTGTCTGGTCTTCTTGACCGCATGTGCATATAGGCGAGGAGGCATGTTCTTGTGCATGTGTGAGTTCAGCCTGTTACGTCCAGTGCGGAGACTAAAAAGAGTGTGACCTCCTGCTGTCTAGTTAGGAGATGGTAGCTGTCTTTGTTTTTTGGTGATCACACGATTGCTTTTATGATGTTGATGTGAGTGAAAAATGACACTCGTCAAAATTCTAAGGCAAGTGAAAATAAAATATTTATTAATTTCGGTAATTTCCGCCACTTAACGTTTGACTTAATTCATGCAAGTAATCGGTTCGATGATCTTCAAATTTAGAAATAACATGCAATACGCTTTACAGTTTATATAAAAATAAAGTATACATGCCTTGTTTGTGCAATCATAATGTTTAATCCTTTCAAACATGGCAAATTGTTATATTCAAATTAAATTAGATGTTCACATGGTTCCGGAATCTGCTCTTTGCAAATGAACGGGGGCGTAAGCAAGTTTATAATTTCTGAGTTCACTTGAACAGAGCCTAAATATTATGAACTATAATCTTATAAATGTTGGAAGACATTTTAGTTTAGATCTAAGAAATCGTGTAGCAGAACACTAACGTTTTTTTCCAGTACTTTACAAATGTAAATCTACGTTCGTGTAAAATGAAGTTATATTTCATTAGCCCTACATCATAATCGTGATGGTGCAGTGCCCTCTAAGCATACATGAATATGTTCATTTTTCTGGTTTATTAATAGTTTTTAACAAATAAATTATGCTCATTAATTTAAAAAATAAAAGCCTGCAATCGATGTATACTCCCTCCCCAGCCGTTGTTTACCAAGCCTGCAGTATTTTAAGCATGGATTTTCCAGTGTTTCTGGGTTTCTAAGGGTCGTTTATTGCCCTGGAACCACAAGAAGCCCTAGCACCCAGAATTGTTTTTAGGTTTTTCAGACTTTTCAACTTTCACCCATGTTTTAAGTATTTAAACACATTTGCAAAATAACAGAGCTCATGTTTACTTTGAGCCCAACCATGGTTTCGCAGCTAACAAGAAGATAAAAACACCCCATAGAAGTGTTTTGGGGCACAACAAGTTAAAAAAATATGCACACAATAATGACATATGGGCCAAAATGCCTAAACATTTTTTAACCAATGCCAGCCATAAAAGAACCATTAGCCATACAAGTGGTCACTAAGGTATATATCGACAAAATAAATATATTTAGATGAACAAGTGGACACGACCAAACAAATAACAAAGTTTAAATAAAAAACAGAAACACTATTTAAAAAATAAAGTTTAAATTAACTAATAGAGAAGACAGTTAATACCACTAGACAGACATATACATTTAGTACTTCCTAGGTAAGTGTTGTAACCTATTGGCAAAATTCTTTATTTGTGCAATTAAAACAATTACCTTCAAGATTATTACATTATTAATCACTGTATTAAATTAAATAGGAGTAATACAATTGGTTACTTTAAGAATTATGGGCAACTGGAAAAATATATGTGCCAAATGAATATCTGATTGGCACTTGCCCTGTGACAAGTAATGTTTTTGAACCCCTGGTAATTGCTACATGTAAATGTAGAGACACATGTTGCAAACATTAACAAATAAACCAATAATGTTTTCTTCTAATTGTATGTTGTTTGGTTCATTAGTGTAGTCTGACTTCTTTTCCCTTTCAGGAATGGATTATAGTTTATTAAAAAGTTTCATGAGTAGTACTATAGAAATATAATTATGACATGTATACACTGATTCACACCATTTTTTTTTTTAAATTACAATATATACTAATATTAATTAAGACAATTTGATGCACACAGCTATATATATATATCTTTTCAGTGTTAGATGGTTTGATGAACGTGCAGCTAAACATCTATAGGAATTAACTTGTATTGAATTTCATTATTATGTACAACGAACATGATTAGGATAGTTCGGATGGGACAAAAACACTTGTTTCCGAGGAGGTGGTTCATAAACAACGACACAAGCATGTCAGGTGTACACTACTGACTCATATTATTAATAAAACATTTTCAAAAAAACCTGTCAAACGTGGGCCTACATTTCATTTGATAGTGTTAGTTGGGACATTGACATACACGTGGCATTTGTAATTCAACAATTATGCAACCAATCTCCCTGCCTCAACATTTCACACGTCAATTAACCTACCGCTACGAGTTACGATCAGCTCTGACGGCGTCACGTCACTGATCTAGAACGGCCCCAATGTTCTTAATAACAAAATCCACAATCTCTGAAAAAATCAGTCATTGCAAAGGATTTTATTCCAAACGTGGGATGCTATAATAGAGATAATATAACCCCCACCCCCCTAACTTTAGACACCATCATCAGTGCGTAATAAGTTGTCAAGTAGACCAGCGTGTTCGTGCAGAATTCCAAGAGTAAAAATGCCTGACCCCGATAGCTCTAATTGGTCAATATGCCACAAACTCCTGAGCATCAAATCATGTTCCAGTCATATGGTCTGTGACTTTCTAACACAAAACAAAATTTTTTTTTTTTGTAAATGATAATTGATTACTGTCACTATAATGCGTACATATATACATATCTAAATAACATATGCTCATATATTAGCCTCTGGCTGAAATACAAATATTTAAATGAAGTTTTATTATATATTTTTTTTAAGATGAAAAGAAAATTAATAGATGTAAAAAAAGACCTAGGCTTATTCTTACATACGTATTATAATTTCTTTTTCTTAGTTTTATTATCCCGTCTAAACAAAAGTAATTGTTTTAGTGGGGTTTTTAAAAATGAAAGTATAAACTTACACCATTGAAATTTTCGGGACCTTACGTAAGCTTTGTAGGCTTTGAACTAATCGAGACTTTTGCCGACTTTGCTGATTTCCGTATCGAGTTCATTTTGTAGGCTACAAAAGCCACTATGTAATTCAATCTTTTTGTCATAACTATATGAACGAGTTATCCTTATCAAACTTTGTGATCTATTAACTTACAAAAGTGTTTTCTAATTAATAATAAATTAAATAGACAAAGAATTTTGATCGGATTTGTACATCTTCGGAGATGTCTATTAAACCTGTGTTTTCCCAATCTATTTAAAATTAGCTCCACTATTACATGTGGATCTAACGACAGCCAGTTGGAGTTCATATCCACCGATCAAAATCTTACTTGCAGAATCCTGCCAGTGATTTAAAAATAATTATCCTGACATGTTTCGTGTGAATTATGAATGCTTTAAAACATGTTTTATTTGATAAAATAAATAATTTGTAATGTAAAACTGAAGACTGATTTTTATTTTTATTTTTTTTTTTTAATAAATAAATAAATTAATTTTAATGTAAAATTGAAGACTGATAACTCACCCCGTACATATTGGTATGGTTCGCTGTACTGCGGACACTAAAATAGACTCGCCCGATATTTTTAGAATTTGTATGCTCCCAAATAACGTTATAAAAGACAAAGTGTGATTGGTCAATATTTAAATTATTATTTACAGACGAAATGCCACCTGGACATTGGGACTTATTTTTAAATCACTGGCAGGATTCTGCAAGTAAGGTTTTGATTGGTGGACATGAGCTCCAACTGGCTGTCGTTAGATCCACATGTAATAGTGGAACTAATTGTAATTAGATTGGTGTTTTCCAATTCGTATAGCAAAGATAAGTACCAGTCATATATTAAAATATTGCATGGACACTACTATTCTCGTAAAAAAGAGTTTTAGTATTATTTAAACAGATCTTTCTATCAGCTACATAAGATAAATAGTGGCAATTAATATACAAAATTATTTTACGTGCACCGTTTGTTAAGTGCAACGTACCTTATTTTTATACTCGCCAGATTGAAATTACGTGGTCTGGTGGCTACAGTTGTGTCGAGGTAATCACCGCATAGAAGAAAGAAAGAAATGTTTTATTTAGCGACGTGGACCGGCCTCGGTGGTGTCGTGGTTAGCCATCGGTCTACAGGCTGGTAGGTACTGGGTTCGCATCCCAGTGACTCGATACATGAGATATTTTATTTGCGCTTCCCTTGCACAAATCATGGCCTTTGTTGAACCAGTTATGGATCACTAGTCGGTGCAAGTGGTTTACACCTACCCAATGGGCCTTGCGGAGCACTCACTCAGTGTTTGGAGTCGGTATCTGGATTAAAAATCCCATGCCTCGACTGGGATCCGAACCCAGTACCTACCAACCTGTAGACCGATGACCTAACCATGACACCACCGAGGCCGGTTATCACCGTGTGGAATTCTATGTGGATTCCAGCACCTCCGTTGGACACTGTAGCAGGTTTTATTTTGTATATAACAAAATATTTGTGTATATGTACCTCTTATGCCGTTGTAAATAAAGTCTTGCCTTGTCATGTCTGATGATTACGTGTTCGAGTTACCAAATCTTTGAAATCCAATAGCCGATTATTAATTAATCCGTGTGCTCTAGTGGTGTCGTTAAACAAAAATACATAATTTGTTATGACGACACCATTAGAATATTAGTACATTAATTTATTAAACAACGGCTTTTGGATGTCAAACAAATCCCAGTGTGCACCTGTCGGACAGATTATCAAATTGAAGGTGCATCAGTTGAAACCTGTCACTAATCCCAGTGTGCACCTGTCAGACTGAAGGTGGATGACGTAACATCTGTGCCACAAACGCATGTGTATGCCCTTCTTAGTTTCTTATAGTTGTTATTTTCTATTTCAGTGCTAGATGTAATGTATACATACTAGTATTACAGCTTTGGATACAAGTCAGATGTTTGCTGGGCACAATGTGGAGTCGAGTCTGGAAAAAGTCATCTGTATACCTGCACCTTAAACACAACATGTCGCTCATGTATAAATCATGTTTTTAGTGTGAAGTCTGCTCAAAGAGTTGTAGAGCCAAGTCTAGTCTAGAAATACACATGCGTATTCATACTGGTGAAAGACCTTTTGGGTGTGGAATATGCTTGAAGGATTTTTCAACTATGGGAAATGTTAAAATGCACATGAAGATCCACACTCAGTTGAAACCTGTCACTAATCCCAGAGTGCACCTGTGAGACAGATTATCAAACTGAAGGTTCATCAGTTGAAACCTGTCACTAATCCCAGTGTGCACCTGTCAGACAGATTATCAAACTGAAGGTGCATCAGTTGAAACCTGTCACTAATCCCAGTGTGCACCTGTCAGAGAGATTATCAAACTGAAGGTTCATCAGTTGAAACCTGTCACTAATCCCAGTGTGCACCTGTGAGACAGATTATCAAACTGAAGGTGCATCAGTTGAAACCTGTCACTAATCCCAGAGTGCACCTCTCAGACAGATTATCAAACTGAAGGTGCATCAGTTGAAACTTGTCACTAATCCCAGAGTGCACCTCTCAGACAGATTATCAAACTGAAGGTTCATCAGTTGAAACCTGTCACTAATCCCAGTGTGCACATGTCAGAGAGATTATCAAACTGAAGGTTCATCAGTTGAAACCTGTCACTAATCCCAGTGTGCACCTGTCACTAATCCCAGTGTGCACCTGTCAGACTGAAGGTGGATGGCGTGACACCTATGCCACAAACGCCAATGTATGCCCTTCTTAGTTTCTTATATTTGTGATTTTCTATTTCAGACGTAGATGTAATGTGTACATAATAGTATTACAGCTTTGGATACAAGTCAGATGTTTACTGGGCACAGAGTGGAGTCGAGTCTGGAAAACGTCAGCTGAAGACCTGCACCTGACAAGCAGCATGTCACTCACGGATAAATCATGTTTTCAATGTGAAGTCTGCTCAAAGAGTTGTAGATCCAAGACTAGTCTAGAAATACACATGCGTGTTCATACTGGTGAAAGACCTTTTAGGTGTGGAATATGCTTGAAGGATTTTTCAACCATGTTCAACGTTAAAACCCACTTGAAGATCCACACTCAACAAACCAAGTTCAAATGTGTGGTGTGTTCCAAAGGTTTCTCATCGAGTTCTTACTTAAAACAACATATGTTGATTCATACTGGCGAGAAACCTTTCAAATGTGATGTGTGCACAGAATGTTTTACAAGTACCTATTATTTAAAAAGGCATATGTTGATTCATACTGGTGGGAGCCCATTCAAATGTGAAGTACGTAAAAATAGTTTTGCACAGAATTCCAGTTTAAAACAACAGATTTTGATTGATACTGCTGAGGAACCAAGTTTAAAATGTGAAGTGTGCACAAAATGTTTTATGGACAAGTTTGGTTTGAAACAGCATATGCTAATTCATACTGGCGAGAAGTCTTTCAAATGTGAAGTGTGCACAAAATGTTTTACACACAGTTCAAACCTGAAACACCATATGTTGATTCATACTGGTGAGAAACCTTTCAAATGTGAAGTGTGCACAAAATGTTTTACCCAGAGATCCAATTTAAAACCTCATATGGTGGTTCATACTGGCGAGAAAACTTTCAAATGTGAAGTGTGCACAAAATGTTTTACACACAGTTCAAGCTTGAAACAACATATGTTGATTCATACTGGTGAGAAACCTTTCAAATGTGAAGTGTGCACAAAATGTTTTACACAAAATTGCAGCTTGAAACGACATATGTTGATTCATACATTTTGTAACCCGTTCAAATGAAAAGTATGTAAAAAATGTTTTACAAAGAATTCCAAGTTAAAACAACACATGCTGATTCATACTGGTCAGAGACCTTTCAAATATGAAGGGTGAAGACAATCGTTTATGTACCATTCCCATTTGAAATACCATATGTTGGTTCATACTGGTGAAGAGTCAAGTTTAAAATGTTTAACATGCACGAAATGTTTTATGAACAGGTGTGGCTTGAAACAGCATGTTGATTCATACTGGTGAAAAACCTTTCAAATATGGAGTGTCCTCAAAATTTCCAACTTAAAACAACACATATGTTGATCATACTTGCGAGAAGCATCTCAATTCATAGCAACTTACACAGAGATTTGCCTTGAAACACTATATGTTGATTCATACTAACAAAAAACCATTTAAATGTGAAGTGTGCACTAAATGTTTAACATAAAGTTCCAGCTTCAAACAGTTATGTTAATTCAGACTAATGAGAAACGTTTCAAATGTGAAGTGTACAAAAACGTTTTACACAGTGATACAATTTGAAACAACATATGTTGATTTATACCGTGAGACACCTTTCAAATGAGAAGTGTGCAATGAGACATTTTCTTTATAATTCCAGCTTAAAACAACATATGAACTGTGCCATAATTTTCTTTATACAGTTTTCATTTCAAGCAGCATTGTTCCTATTTGAAAGACCTTGTGTCAATTCATACATGTGAGGACACATTGAAATGTGTGGTATGCACACACTTATTTAGACAAGGGTTAAATTTGAAAGAGCATGTGGATTTATATTCGTAAAACAACTTTCAAATATGAAGTGTGCACAAAATCTTTTACATGGAGTTCCATCTTGAAACGGTGGATGTTGATTCATACTATGGAGAGAAATTTCAAATGTGAAGTTTGCAAAAATAAAATGTTTTACACAGTGTTACGATTTGATAAAACATATGCTGATTGATATTGGCGAAAACACTATCAAATGTGAAGTGCGCACAAAATATTTCTTGTATGTTTTGCAAAAAAATAAATGATGGTTCATTATAGCGGGATGCTTTCAAATGTTAGGTGTGCACAAAATGTTTTGCACAGAGTTCCGGCTTGAAACAGCATATGTTGACTGATACTGATGAGACAATAGTCAAATGTGTACAAAATGTTTTACATAGAGTTATAAGATCAAACTACATATTGTCATGGCTGTCCAACAACATGCTTAACTGTATGCTGCCATCTGAACGTTTCTCAAGTATTTGTAATACTGGACACAACAGATTTGTTTTAAAATAGTAATTATTTGTATATACTGTGTAATTTCTGAAACATTGCCATTTATTATATAGAGAATACTAAACGAGTCTCCGTGACAGACCGTTTATATTACAACGAGTGTGTTTTCGATCGTACATCACGAGCGGAAGCGAATGATGTACGATCGTAAACACACGAGTTGTGATATAAACGGTCTCTCACGGGGACGAGTATAGTATTATATTTATTACAACGCGCTACATTATTAATTTGAGTCGCCAAATATATGTTTTGTCTCTCACTAAACAGGACACTGAACGTAAACAAAACAGCGGAGTGATTCAGAGCGCATAACCCTGCTTTGCCTATGCACTCTTTTTATACTATTAAAGTATTTATGCTTTCGCAATGTCATAGAGTCCCTCCATCCCAAAAATAAAAATAATTAAAACAAATAACACACACTATTAGTAAACAGAATATTAGTTTAATAAACTATTATATAACAATCACTATTCAAAGTCCATCACTGACTTTTCTGCAAAACGTTTAAACTTTCAAACTTCAAAGCGCGTCGGTCTCAGTGTCATGTGTGAGTTTTCGATGTTTGAGCTTGCTTTCAGGAGATTCAGTTTCATCGTTATTGTGTTAATATTTATGGTTTCACCATATATTGGAGCAGAATAAATTGAAGAGAATTTGCCAAGAAGATTTGTAGAAGATGTACTACAAGAATCAATCATTTTCGTTGAAGTTGTGACCATCGATTTTAACGTAGTCGTTTACACAGATGTGGCTAAGGTCGACGACAGTCACTTTTCGCACCCTTGTTTTGGCTTCGTACACAGTAAATATAACATATCAAATGGTCACTTTTGTATATGAAATATTTAACAAAAGGTACTTTTAATTTCTTTCATCTTTTGAAACTTAAAATTAACATTTTGTCCAGAATTATGAACAATAATAAAATTCCAACCTGTAAACAACATTGTCCGCTTGTTAAAGAAATCTGACAGGGGGTCAAGGCTAGTAGACCAGTTTTTATTTTAATGTGGCGAAGCATTGAAATAATACAGCTAATTTTGAATTTGAATGACGTCAATATGCCAATGACGTCACTTTTCATCTCCTTTAAATAACACTAAACTGGGTACATTCCAATGTAAAATTGTAATGTGAAACATTTCTTTTCAAATATTTTTGTTTGTTTATTTATTTAATAATGTAAACTATTCTTGTTTCATAACGAAAAACGAAGTTTTATATGTAAAATGTATTATTTATTTTATATCTTTTTTTCTATTATTAATTTACGAACGTAAAGTTTTAATGGCATGTTGTTTATGAATGAGTTAAAGTAGTTCCGTGGATCATGTGATCGGAGGTCATGACCTCTCAAAAAGCATATCTCACATTGTGGGATATGAAAAATCTCTCACGGCTATCTCCGTCACCGCGGTGTAATAAAAATGTATTATATAGCAATTTTGTTAAATTACTATAAAGACAAGATTGCTTAATTGAATATGGAACATGGAAACACAAAGTAATGTTACTGTACTACATTGTATATTGATAATGTTACTAAATGCCTAAAATGTGTTTACATGAAATACAACGTTATCATTAAGACCATATGGCGTTTTGGTTCTCAGTTCGTGTATCCAAAACGTTTCTCTAACTAGTCGATGATGTTCATCATTGCTAAATACTTGTTCAATAGGCATAAAAGAAAAGTTAGATATAGTATGATAATTTGTATTAAAGTGGGTGTTAACCAACGTAGATTTGCTAGGACATAAATGGATGTTGCTACGATGTCTATTCATACGTAAAGACAGCTTACCCCCTGTTTGTCCTACATATTGCATACTACATTTTTTGCAAGTGATAAGATAAATCACGTTTGAAGAACAGCATGTCATAGTATTTTTTATGGAATAAACTCGTCCAGTTTCACTGCTTTTAAAGTGCGTTTTTTCTTCAAAGAATGTGTAATTTTTACATTTACTTTTACCACATTTTAATGCAGAGTGTTTTTTAATATCATCATTAGATTGTAGTTTAGAATGAACAAGCATATCTTTAAGATTATGTGGTCTTTTAAAAGCAACAATTGGTTTACTTTGTGCTAGTATGTTGAGTTTACT
>JAECMU010000023.1:4334-17052 GCA_016106625.1 Dracogyra subfuscus | reverse complement strand
TTATATCACTTTCTAATGTTGATAATGATTTATTGTGATTTCAGTTAGTATTATGAATTTTTAATTTGTGTTATCTTATGTATCTTGTATATTATTATTTACTTTATTTGTTTAGAAAGGTAGATACACATTCCAGTGTTTTAAAGTATTCATTGTTTACTTTCAATATCAGAAATGTTTATATACATGTATTATTATTTATTTCGTGATAGAGAAAATTGTTTTAGAGAATTTGTTGAAATTGTTTTTTCATTTTGTTATTGCTTATTATTTTAGTATCATTTAAAAAAAGCAGAAACAAAAACCATCATATTTTTATTTTTGCACATAAAGTGTTTTAGTTCCCTATTATTAATTTTGCATAGTATTTTGTTAAATATTTTAGATTTAGCAGGACTAATTCGTACAGCTCTTGAAATATGCTGGAGATATGTACATGTAACATACATGCATTAATAGATTATGTTGAAGTTGCCAGTGATGACCTATCAGAGTGATTTGGTTTTCAAACTAAACGGCAAGATCGGTTACCATAAAACAAAATCCACTATACAGTTTGCTGGTTGTGGGTTTGAATGGAAGTACCTATACGTTGATGGTAATATTTAAAGTATGTTTTATTTAACATCTCTACAAGAGCACAGTGATTAATTAATCATCAGCTATTGGATGTCAAACAGTTGGTAATTGTAACACGTCTTCAGGAAAAACAACCCTGATACATTTTCTCATTTAACAGCAAGATATCTTTTAAATGCATTATCCTACTTTCATGACAACACATACATGTATACACGGTCTTTAATATACCTGTCGTGGGGCACTGGTTGGGATTTGAAAAAAATCTTAATGGGTCCACGAATGATGTGTGGTTCTATGTCCCAAGATCTCTGCTGACTAAGCTAAACAGTCTCCATGATAACAACATTTATTCTCATTGACAATACTGGCAAACAAAATTCGTTTATATGGTATGTCACATGGAGACTTCATGGATAAGATCTGCGTTTCATCCACTGGTGAGGACATCCGTATTCTCTTGGAAGAATCTGCTTGCTGGTTGCTGGTGTTCAGTAGTGACAACTGAAGAAGAAGCAGACCAATAATAGAGTTGAGGTCATAAACAGCATTCAATGTCAGGACTCAGAAGCGTATTGATATCAGAATATGTTTTAGCGCCCCTGTCTTTTACTATTGTCAGCAGAGGCTTAATACGTTTCGAAACCGCATTCAATGTCAGAATCGTATTGATATCAGAATATGTTTGCTAATATCAGTAGAACCTTCATGCATTTCGCCATTTAAGTCTTGATGGCTTTTGCAGCTTCCCTACTGCACGGACATCTCTTTATACTGATAATAATGGGACAATGTAGCGGGTTTCCTCTCTAAGACTAAACGTCAAAATTACCTATTGGTTGACATCCAGTAACCAATGATTAAGGAATCAATGTGTTCTAGTGGTGTCGTCACACAAACCAAACTTCTTATACTGAGAAATGTGATCTTCATGAATATGGACAAGCTTCCGAGAATTTGTGCAGAATGTATTGTTTCACATGTCAAAATTCTCTAGAAGTCCGAGACGTTTACAGACATCATCATCGATATAAAAGGTAAAATTAAAAAAAAAATCATTGGTTCAAGCCATCCCAATGCGCCATTATTTATTTTGATTTTTAGCTTACCATTATTTTCTCGGTTCTGCGCCCAACCCAAGAATCAAATCGAGTTGACTTCAGCTCAGTACCGATTCTATGTATCAAAGATCTGTAAGTATCCTATATGCCTTTGATAACGAAGTTTATGAATAGTCATAAATCGTATTATTTCGCTGGAATGTAAAGCTCTTTCTTGCGGTAAACGCGCCGGAGACAATTAACACCATTGGTCTTCAGTGAACTCATTGCAATCGAAAAGCTTTATCGCCAACGCTGTTGCGGTTACGTGAAAACACGAGGTCGTAACCGATCTGAGACTTGATCGATCGTTCACGACTTCTACTAGGACTACGTACATGTAATACAGAAAAGAAGTATATTTATTTTCAACACGTTTTCGTTTTTAATATTGTTTAGTTTTGTTTATTGTTTTAATTTTGGGGGATATAATATGGATAAACATTATTTATGTTAAAAATATTAAGATATTTATTTTGTTGTTACATAACATAATTAAGTATATCATATAAAATATTGTTTTAATTTTTCAGTATAGTAATTTATATTCAAATATGTACCTACGAATTGGACATTGTTAATAGTAGTACATTCTGTTTTATATCACAAGCACGTGTGTATACATTTCTTTTCGCGATTGAATACATGCACATAATGTATGTCATTTGCATAAAATGATGTTAATTTTGTGCTGAATAATATGTTCAGAAAATGGGAAATGTACTGATCATGATGGCGAAAATCCAATTTAGTGTGACTGAATACGGGTAGAAAATCCGAAATTATGTAAGACTTAGCAAACATCTCTAACTGAACCAACTGCATGTGTTAATTTAGTTAAATATTTGTTTTCCTACTTAACATCTAATTAAGGTTCAAAAACGCTATTCTAGACCGTCGTTGGTAAGAGAAAAGCGGCCTTAAATATGTCTATTGAGCCACAGAAACTCTGGGTTAGAGCCGGTACTAGGATGCGAACCCAGCTTCCACCAGCTATAAGACCGATGCCATATCCACGGTGCCACCGAATCCTTTTATAGATGGCTTCATTGTCATTCTAGGTGTATCAGTTCAGACTTGCCAAGGATATGGCTGATATTGGCACTGAGATCCAGGGCCTGAATGCATAAAGGTAGTTTAGTGGATAACCAGGGATAACCTTACACTTACACCACTGTTGGTATGCATACAGTCTGTTTAATGTAAACTGTTGGTTAATGTTAAACCGGTGTTAGATGTCCGTTTGCATAAAGCTGGTTTATTTTAAACTTTGGAATAAATAACCCCAAATAAATTAATTAAAGTAAACCTACTCGTAGGTAGGTTTAAGGGTGGTTTAACATGAAACTTTTGACATAGCAGATATAGGTAGTTTTTCTGAATGTTCAATACCATCACATTTCAGTAGTAAACAAAAAAATTACTTTTATCAGCTTGTGTACATTTTATTAATACATTGTTGTAATAGGCATCAGGACCGTAAATGGAGGGGGTGTTTGGAACGAGTATGCGCCCAGTGGGAAGAATATTTATTACAGTTTAATTGCCATCAAAATGTTCTGCAACTGACATAGGTTCCATAGCTACATGATCCATGTGGCGGGTCCTCAGCTAAGTCTACTTCATAGTCTGGATTTTATCTAATTACGCCATTTGCGAACATCTGTCATCATTATTTGTATAGTTATTTATGTTTTATACACATCTTTTAGACAGTCATTTGTAGAGATATGGTTTTGAATACATTTGTATATATTACAACAGTATGTTGGTTTTAATTATAATACTGTTTGTCCAATGTTTAAAACAATGTATAAATTAAGAATTAAGGCTATATCATAGTTTATCTTATTCTTAGTTTTGTTATTTTTGGTTTAAACTACTTATTAAACATACCATGTTTGTTAACCCACAAACAGTAGATTAACTAAACTGAGTTTAGGCTAAACGATCTTTATGCATTCAGGCCCTGGAGTTTACAGACTGAGAGAACGGGCTTGGAGGGGATGCAGCTATAGTAAAACATTTGAAGGTTCCTTTATGTAAAATGAATTATTGTCCCATGTATATTAGTATCTATACATATGCTACTTTATTATTACCCTTCGTCATCTTTTTAACATGCTTTAATTTTTATATTGTTGCTTTTAGGTTTTATGTATGTAACTTGCAATAGTTTAGTTATACAATTTACTGACGATTTACACAAATAAAGATTTTTAACACACTTTGTTATTTTAAATCTGTTATCGTCGTCGCACTCTCAACTCGGTTTCTCTTTAATCTGACTTTACGGGATTTAATTCATAAAATTAACGCTGTCGCCGAAAAATTCCAGTAACTGGAGGGGCTAGATACATTTATTATTATATTGTGAGGGGGATTTGAATGTATGTGTAGAGACCCACGTTCACCTTTATTTGGAAAGTAGTCCTGCTGGAGATGGGGGTTGCGAATCTGTGCTCACTACTTGAAGCTCAAAACATGTTGTTCATTAGACCTGTTTCACTAAACAATAACCAACATCGGCTAAATATTTCATTTAAACTTATTTTCGTACTTAAATCCAATTAAGGTTCAAACACACTGTCCTGGACACACCTCAGGACCGTGGGTTAGTGGTTAGTTAAAGAAAAGAGGTTGTAGTGGTCTTACACCTGGCCATTGAGTTTTTAAAACTCGCTTTCGGTGGAGCCGGTATCTACCAGACTGAAATCCACGATGCTGGTTATCGACTAAATAAACAATTATGGTGTTTTAAACAATCGAAATTCTCATTGGTTAAATATCCCTTATAAACTGTCGCCTGTAATCTAGGTACTTCAGTTAATAAATATAACAGATATGAAACGTTTATTATTTTTATTGTTCCAAATACTCCAATAATCTACATACATGTGTGTAATCTGACGAATATACAATATATAACAGCAGAAAACGTTCAGTGGTTTTATTGCACAGTTGCCCTCTAAACAACAGTATCAACAACATCAACAACAAACAAATCATCAACAATATACAGCAGCGGATCCACAGCCGTCTAGAAAAGAGGGCCAAAGATAGGACTTGATTTGCAAGGCTTGCGGCGTAGACGGATGAATTGTGGATTCAGAAATAATATTTCGATATCTTAAAATGTGTACATTAAATTAATAAACACGTTTATATAAATTATGAGTCTTCGTATTAACCGCTCTGGATCCGCCACTGGGGTGAGTTTTAATAACAGATACCGCATGAAGAATAACATAAACAATACAATCTTTATAAATAATATATAATAATCATTATTTGGTAGAACAAATACATTGGGTTTTTTCCTCCCGTTTCATACGACTACTGTTGAAACACAATATATGCCCACCACGGGTATGGTTTGTCACATATTCAATCATATTGCCCTGAATATACACAAACAATATTTGCCAGTTCCAGAACTTTGTATCCTATAATTAGTGGTGCATGTTCCAGAAGTTATCATATGTTGGAAGTGTGTGTGTGTGTGTGTGTGTGGGGGGGGGGGGGAACAGACTAACTACCATGTGCTGAATGACTACTAAATAAAATGTTTCTCTATGCATACATGGTTAAAATAAAATGATATTTTGTGGTAGTCTAAACTGTTGATGGAAGTATGTATGGATGAGGTGAGGTCGAGTCATGTTTCACCGAAAATTTTCTTAGTGGTGGTGGGGGAGGGATTTGCTTGAGTAGGGGGTAGGACTCGACCCCCAGGACCCCTCCTCTTGCCTGCACACGCGCCTGATGAGTACCGTAAATCAGGAAATGTTAGGGAATTTTACGAGGTGATACAAACCGCTAATATTTAAAAACAAACCATACATTATACATTTATATTTCAGCTCATCCTACAACTTGAGCTTATTCTTTCTTTTTAAATTTCTGATATGATGACCTCGCTGCAATCTAATTAAAATTAGCTCCTCTATTACATGTGGATCTAACAGCAGCCAGTTGGAACTCATGTCCACCAATCAAAACCTTACTTGCAGAATCATGCCCAGTGATTTGAAAATAATTTTAAAACATTCCGAATTATCCTGAGCGTATACGACATGTTTTGTGTGAATTACAAATGCCTAATTTAGACCAGTAGAACTAATTTTAATCAGATTGCTAACAGCACTGCGTAGACTACTATGTCCAGGTAACATTTCGTCTGTAAATAATAATTTAAATATTCACCAACACACTTCGCCTTTTATAACGTTATTAAATTTTGGGAGCATACAACATTCTAAAAATATTGGGCGAGTCTATTTTAGTGGCCGCAGTACAGCGAACCATACCAATACGTACGGGATTGGTTCTCAGTCTTTAATTTTACATTACAAATTATTTATTTAAAAAATAAAATAAAATAATGATAATAATAAATAAATAAATAAATAAATCAGTCTTCAGTTTTATATTACAAATTATTTATTTTATAAAGTAAAACATGTTTTAAGGCATTCGTAATTCACACGATACATGTCGTATACCCTCAGGATAATTGGGAATGTTTTCAAATTATTTTCACTGGCATGATTCTGCAAGTAAGGTTTTGATTGGTGGACATGAGCTCCAAATGGCTGCTGTTAGATCCACGTGTAATAGTGGAGCTAATTTTAATTAGATTGTGTTATCAGCAGCTTGAACTAGCGTCTACGCATTCCAACGTGTTTCCGAGATCTGTTCAGGAAGGCGAGCGATCATCTCCCCAGCTAGACTGGTTATTGTGTTTAACGTTCGATGAATGTGATATCATAAAAAAGACGATGTTATCAGTCACAATGTGTTCGTAAGCTTCTTTTCAAGCCAATATGGCAGATACTTATAAACTTTCTCAATGATGGGACCAGCTCAGTCCAATCTGGTGCTAACTGGTGAAATTAGAAACAATAAGTATTGACGGTACTGGAACCAAAACAATGAATCATTAGTCTTTGCGTGTGACCCAGAGTATCTTCCATTACATTTTCAATGTTTAATAGGCCCACAAGCAAGACAAATGTGTTACACAAAAATACATTGACAGTGAATTGATGACGCATTCATCAACCGAGCGGGCAGCATAGCCCAGTGGTACAGTGCCCGCCTGATGCGCGGTCGGTCTAGGATCGATCCCTGTCAGCTAACCACTGGGTTTTTTTCTCGACATATGTCCGACGCCGATATAACCGTAATTGTAATGTGTTGAACAAAAAAAAAAAAAAAAAAAAACATTCATCAACCGCTACTTCGGAACATAATGCGGCGATGTCAGTAAAGATTTATTCATTATTGTTGACAAATGCATAATACAAACAATCAACAACATTGTAATAGAAATAAACACATGCGAATTAAGCCGCGATCAGATTTATCTTCTCAGTTTTTTCATCCGTACCCGCTTCCGCATAAGTTATTCGTCGTCCATTGCCGGTGGACGTATTAAAAAATTGTCAATGTTTAAATTTACCAAGCGCGCGCTACACCGGCTTGCTGTGAATGTGCACGTTAAACACTCTGACCTGACCTGACCTGACTCAGAACAATAATAATGATTGCGACATATTTTCATGACTGACATTTAGAAGATGGTGGATATATCAGCTTAAAATTAGTAAACGTGTATACTACTATCACAGACTTTGAAAGCAATTGAAATCAGATGAAGATTTATTCCACCAGTATGTTTGAATGCCAAAAGAACACTGCGCAGCATTTATAAATACTTGATACAGTCCCAAACCACCACGTCCCATATAATCCCACGCGCCTGCTATTAATAAGCTGAATGAGGTCATTCATTTTATAACGAAAATGTTTTATAAACATATGTCATAAAGGCATTTATTTAATGCACAACTAACAACATATAACTATTAACCTATACATTACGTCCTTCGCCAGTAAAAGACCCTGCATACAATCATACAGTTATGATTTTGTGTTTATTTTATCACATTTCAACAATTGCTTATAGGCCCTCCCCAACTCTGAAGATAATGACTGCCCACCCACTTCTCAATAAAAATTAAATTAATATATAACTGTCCCAGTTGATATTAATGGAAACGAATTTGACCGATGAGTGCGGAAGCGGGTTCAAGTGCCCCCAGCCCTCCACACACACACACACACACACACACACAGAGAGAGAGAGAGAGAGAGAGAGAGAGAGAGAGAGAGAGAGAGAGAGAGACAGACACACAAACCAAACATTAAAAAAACCCACCCGGATAAATCTTATTGCGCCTTACATGATACTGGACTTCCACAAGGAGTCTAGACATCCAGGTATAACAAGAAAGACGCCTAAATATGTTTACTTTGTTTTACGTGTATTATTGCAATGTTTCCACTAGTCATTTAAAAAACAAAACATTCTTAACAGGTAATCAACTACAAATGAAAATCTGATGATTTTCCATAGGAATAACAGACACCACATAGACGAAGGACAATTCTATGGCAAGTTTGAGCGGCAATAACAACAGTAAATGACAACACATGGTTATTTAATTGTATCTGTAATGCTAGACTCAGACTACCAACTACCACAACAAAGTTGGCCAATTTGTTTATGAAACGACATCTACGACTGTCCAGATGCCAGCCTGAGCGCTAGTACAACCTGATTCTCGTTGTATACAACCTATACGACCGATTAGTTATTAATCTGAGCGCAACTATCGTAAGTAGAGACTTAGGAAAATTACAACGAAACCATCGAGTTGGACAACTTTGTTGTGGCAGTTGATAGTCCGAGTCTAGTATAACACGAGGTAAAGCCCATTCGCGTTTCCGTATGAGGCTTACTGGTTACCCTGACGTCTTTAGAAATCCTGACTACAGAGTTCATCTCTTGCTCATACAAGTAACAACCTGGACACTGACTCAGACTTGGTCTAATCTGTATTGCCATACATGTGCACACATCCATTCCACACTGTTAAACCAATATAACCATTGAAACAAGCTGCGTGTACATATAGTATTGCTAGATGATCTTATAGTACGACTTGACGATGTAATTAAAGCGGACAAATAGTGGTCTTCAAGACTTGTTTTCTAGTGCATGTCGTACGAATGAGTGTCCAGTAGTTGCCACTGCCTCAGAATTATTCCTCCTGTTGTCGTATTCATTAACCTGAGAATATATAATGTCACTGTTCATCGAGAATTAAGAATACTGTCTTCTGAAACGACTGTTTTCTTCTTGCTCACAGTGATACTACTGTCAGATCACTTTGTTCGTCTCATGTAATTCATGGACAAACTGCAGTCAACGAATGAATTTAAGAACACAACGAAAATATAATACATGTATATACAAATACGAATTTATTATGACACCTTTACGATCCACGAAATTAAGTACTCCACGAAATGCGTAACTTTCTGGGCTTTTTTTTTTTTTTTTTTTTTTTTTTTTTTTTTTTTTTTTTTTTTTTTAGCAAAACCACGAGCATTTAAGTCCACAAAAATAAAGGATGTCGCAGTAACTGGAACTACATAGCATTTTTATTCTCCATAAAATAAATATGTCTGGAAATATTGCACATACTGACGAAAGACAAATTGTCATAATAGTCTATAGAATGTTGCTGCTGCTCCTGATTACTGCTTCTACTACTGATGATGGTGATGATGATGATGATGATGATGATGATGGAACTGTTGATACAAATGATGACTTTACTGGTAACAAACAGGATGATGGTACTGTTGATAAACAAAACAATGGTACTGATGATACCTAGGATGACACTGATGATGACTGTCAAGGATATGATGCAGATATGTTTTGGGTCCTCACACCATTGTATGACCGGCCGCTGCTCATTCATAAAATGAATCGATTCTATGACGAATCCTTCTGTAGATGTTACTTTCTAACCCAAATCTGAAGAAAACATTGGGGCCAGTTTTTAAACAATAACAACGCGGATTAATTTACATGAGATGATGCTACGAAACAAGGGATTCCAAAAATATTTCATTTGTAATCTTATTATTTTCATCTTGATATACAATAATAATAAATAATAATAATTAAAAATAAAACACTGCAGGTATTCTACAAAATGCTGATGTTCTTTGAGCTGATTGTAATGTCTACTTTCTCATACAATCTAATACTATATATATGTAGATATCATTTAGATGGGAAGCTATTAACAATGCCATACATATCGGGCAGAGGGGAGAGGGAGGGTAGATATTTGCACCCTTTCCAAAACACAAACGAAACGATCCCATTTTCGTTTAAAATAGCTCGTTTGTCCTAACAGTATGTAAACAGAATGCAGCTAGAGATTACTCATGCTAAGTTCAAACGAGCCTATTTTTTGTTGTTGCAAGCAACCACATATTACAGTGCCATGATTACATTGGACAGTGCACCAAAGGTTGTGGTAAATGCTATCATATCTGTGGGGTTGTGCATACAAAAAGATCCCTTGCTACTAATGGAAAAAAATGTAGCGGGTTTCCTCTCTAAAACTATATATAAAAATTACCAAATGTTTGACATCCAATAGCCTATGATTAACAAATCAATGTGCTCTAGTGGTGTCGTTAAACAAAACAAACATCTTTTGATTAAATTGTATTTCACCCCATAGTTTTTTCTTTTTCTTTTTTAGACAAACACAGTCCTGTATTAACCACTAAACTGGGTATGTGGCAGTCCGCCATAACACATGATGATGACACGTGATGTATAGACTTCTCGTCTTGACCGTTGGTCCGAGATCCGTGTACCAGTTGTCTACCCTGTCACTTGGACGACGTCTTTCTCAGTCCCGGAAGCTTGTCATGGTGACATCCTCGGTGTGACAGTTGCTGTAGTTGCTGTTGGAGAAGGTCATCGTAAACGTCCCGTTTCGTCGTCTGGGTGCGGTTTTGTAGAAAGGACGCAGACAGCAAAAACATGCCAGTTTGAATTCCTTCCTAAATTTAGCTGCATACACACACAAAACAAAAATAAATAGTTAAATAAATAGTTAAATGAATGAATTAATGGATGAATGGATGAATGAATGATACAGAGAGATCGTTAATATCTAGAATATATAGATAGGTCAATGAATTAATTTCCCTATTTCCCCCCATAATATTAGATAATCATATACATTTTTAAATGTATAATGAATCATTACCTAACTAAGATTAAAAATGTTCAAAAAGTAAAGTAATGCAGGACTGAAATTGAAAATTAGGCTAGTTTACGTTTACGAATATAACAGGTCAAACAAAAACAAAAGACATGAATATAACAATATCATAAATATTTAGCACAATTACAATAATAAAACTTAGTGAGACATATTTGACTAAATGACGACTTACCACTCATAAAATTATAAATAACTGGGTTTATAGAGCTGTTAAAATATGGAAGCAGGTGCGATATCAAAGACTGCGTTGTCGTTGTAACACCATCTCCTAGTTTCAGCACTTTGAAGTATCTGTCGAAATTAAAGTAATAATTAAAAGATAATCTTTGTCTTAAAACCATCCACTTTAAAGAAAACATTGTAAGATTTAAAATGAAGTAAACGTTAATTATAACAAAATACGAGTCATATTTGACTTATTACATACATGCAGATAAACATTATAAAGCAGTTTACAATTTAAGAATAGGATCTTCTTTCTAAAGACAGCTGACCATGAAACAAGTTATACAAGTCCTGCCACCCCAAATGTTTATGTTTCTAACAGATCTGTAATTATCATATTTGTAATGATTTCGTTTTCACAAATAATAATAAAAATGTAATATAATAAGAGTTTTATACAACATATAATTTTCATTGTTTTGTTTTTCATAGAAATAATTTAGCACGTATTGTTTGTAGACCAATAAATTTTGACTATTGCGTGATATTTTGTAAACTTTTCACTGCCGTCGTTGTTACTGTAGCAATGAGATATAACGGAGAAAAAAAAAAAAATATGTCAGGTAAATAATGTTTAAAATGGCAATATGTTATTATGCCTTTGACACAAATTTAAAATCGAACCTTTCTTTTAGGTAACATTTTTGTTTTGTTTACACCACTAGCGTATACGGATTATATAATTGATTATTCGATATCAAACATTTGATAATTTCGACAGGAAATCTTCAGAAGAAGCCCGCTAGATTTATCCATTAGAAGCAAATTATGTCTGTAGAGTACACATTCGTAACTGGGATTCCTGGAAGTCTGACAAATGCCATGCAAGTCGTTGCAGTAGGTTCGAATCCTGCTAGGTGACACAGTGTTTTAAACAAATACAATATTATATGCACTTGCCCACAGACAGGATAGTACATAACAATGCCTTTGATATACCAGTCGAGGGTCACCCGATGGGGTGGGAAAACCTATGGGTCCACTAAGGTTATTCGATCCTATGTTCTCGGGCGAGCGCTCTACCGACCGAGCTAAATCTAGTCCCAAGTAAGAAAACCGTATTACAACATGTATACTAAAGAAGAAACCTAATTAATGCATAGTTTATAATCCTTAGTTGTTTTACAATTTAATATATATGCACGACACAAAGACCCTACACATGTGTTACACAAAAAAATATTTTTAACGGTAAAAAAAAAGGAAAAATAAAATCGTTAATAAGTTATTAATTGGTCATTCATAAACATTATGATAGCTTGCTAAATTATTATCTGTACACGTGAGTAACACATATTTCACACCGACCGCGCATCGAGCGAGCGCTCAATTTGATATACAGTAAATCAATGAATGAACTATCTCACCTCAACATATTTAACAAGTGAACTGGGAAGTAACAGAGAGCAAACACGATCACTATGGTGATAAGCATCTTGGCGGCCTTCCTCCTCGACACAACCTTGTCTTCCTGTGTGTTACCCTTGCCATCAATCATGGGTTTCTTACCTGTAAATAGTTACACGAAAGAGCATTCAAGTAAACAAATCGCGTTCTTGGCTAATGGTGAGGTGTGTTTTGATCTGTTATAAATTTAACAAAAACAAACCAGAAGAAAGAAAGAAAGACCTCCCAACCCCGCCC
>JAECMU010000008.1:6650-17567 GCA_016106625.1 Dracogyra subfuscus | reverse complement strand
ATTTTTGCAGTTATGAATGAACATTATATGAATGAAAGTGAAGTTCCGGCCATGGCAAACAACCAACCAAATGTCATGATTTTTAAGCCAGCCAATCAGTGGCTGTAGAAGTAATCTGCACACTGTGCAGAGATTGAAAACATATTACTTGTTTGGAGAAGAAGACAACAGGAACATTTGTTCAAGGATACCTCTATTTTAACTGTAAATATTGCACTTTGTGAATATTACACATATCACTTCTATAGGTCCATCCATGCAAAATGTCTGTTGGTGTAATTAAATTATTATAGATTAGAAAGAAATACTGTTGCTGGTTATTTTAGTGAAAAAAGTCATATTTTATGTTTGCCACTTCCCTGGACTTTTCAACTTTGACAACCTTGAGATGTGGGGTTTTTCTTAATATGTTTTTCAACATATTCAATTGTCAGATTGTCTTTGTTAAGAATATTAGCAGAGATTTCCTTAGAAATTTTTAGCACCTCTGTGATTAATATACTAAAATACAGATATATTTTTCTATGTTGAATCAGAGATGATGGTGTTTTACGAATACTTCATTTGGAATATTTTAGACTGGATGACGCTGAAATTGCACAGTACTTTCCCCTGGACAGCGTACTTCCTGGATTGTTCAGTCTTTGTACAAAGCTGTTCGGCATCACCTTCAAGGTACCCTTTATTAGGCAATTTAAGCCAAACTGAGTTTTCTAATTATGAATACCCATTTTTATTGGTAAGAAATTGGTGAAAAATATTTAAGAGTTTGACAAAAGAATATTTAGGAATAAAAAGGCAGTTAAAAAAAATTTTCTTAGGAAATGCTCTGTGTCTAAGATAAATAATAAAATGTTAAAATGTTTGGATTACTCTTTTAAAATTTGTATTTGTTTAAAACCTGTATTCTTTTGGTAGGAGTCCATAATGAAATCAATTGTCTGAATTTTATTATCATTGAAGGAATGTACTTCTGATGTTGATGTCTGGCATGAAGATGTAAAGTTCTACAATGTTTATGATGAGAATGGTAAGTGTATTCCGGCCTTGTTGAACAGTGTGTTATAGTTCAGCAGTTTATTTAGACATAATGTGTTGTTGAACATGCTGTGTGAGAGAGTGCAAACATGAGAAAACTGTATAAATGCTATTGGATGTCAAAAATGTTGGTAATTTGTGTACACCTAGTCCTAGAGCAAACCCGCTACATTTTTTGATTAGCAGCAAGGGATATTTTATATGTACCATCCCACAGACAAGACAGCACATACCACAGCCTTTGATATACCAGTCAGGGCATTTCTTTTTCCATTAATGAAAAACTAGCAATATTACCTTCGCTTACAACAGATAATTGTGGAAACAGATTTACCTTCAATGACAGAATGCAGCCAACCCAGCATACTTCACATTTATTAACCCTCTATCTGACCAAATGGAGGGAGACTATAGGTTTCATTGCCGTTGATCTGTCTGTCAGTCCATGGTTTATATTTTGTTGCCTGGAATGTAGTTTAGCTATAGTTTATATTGTAAAACAATGTCGAGTGACTGGATATGTTAAAAGATGTTGTTATTTCAGGCGAGTACTTGAGCTCTTTCTTCTTCGACTCGACTGCCAGACCTATGGACAAGTTCAGTGGTTCTTGGATGGAAATGGCAAGAGGTCAGTGTTTTGTCCTGGTCCTGAATATTTTCACATGCTTATATACCACTAGAGTTTCAAGCACGCCTGTTCCAGGCTTAATCTCTGATTTCGCCAGTGACGAAGTCTGGAGCAGGAGTGGGGGGTGTAAGTTTGAGGTGGCGGAATTTGAAATAGAGAATTTAGTAATAAAATGAAACTGACTGCATTCCACACATGTCTGAACTAAGAAATTAAATCCAAAAATAAATTTGAGTGCTTGGTCTAAAATGTTTTAAGGTGATTTGAGCCATTGATCGGGCGCCAAAGTAAAGTGCGTTGGACTATTTATAAAAAAAACTAAACATACAAATTTGGAGCCACGGTTGAAATGTTTTTAAGTCTAACGAAGCCCCAAAAAGGAGGTTACCTGTCCTAGGTAAGGTTGCACCTCGGGACTCATGGCGAAGTGATGGACTGCTTAGACCTGAAGTTGGGGAGTATGTTGTCACATTATTAGTTCGATGGTGAAAATTGCAGCAAAACAAAATGCTGTCTACAATGGTTTTTGGTATTGCTATTATTAGATTTATAACATATGTTGGTATCACATTATTTATAAAATGTTTTTAAATTATATGTATTCAGACAAGTAGTTTAGTCATTTGTCAAAAATTGCATTCTTGTAACTGTTACTGTTTTTTTTTAATTTTTTTAATTTGTTCTCTCTTTTTTTTCCAGAAAGAAGTGATCTGTCTGGTACCAATCCGTATTCTTGCCTCATTATGAATCTTACACCCCCTCGTTTGAAGAATGGACCAATCTTGATGGACTTTAGTGATGTTGAAAGGTTATTTTTGGAGGTTAGATCATCAAACGTTATTAATACTCTTAATGGTTTGATTTGTTGATAATTGGTGTTTATTGTCCATTCATCAGTCTTCTATCCAATCTCTTATAAAAAAAAAATTGGAACTATTTTCTGATATTCACTGACAGATATTATTTTATTGCATGAAATTAAGATGCAACAGTAATGGATTTTAAATCTGAAATAATTCCCGATTAGGTTTTCAAATTTACTGTTTCATTAACATTAGAAACATTATGGAGACATCCTATGGCTCAGTGGAATGATTTTTAAAATTCTGTGAGCTGTACGTAGCCCAGTGGTAAAGTGCTCACTCGATGCACGGTTGGTCTAGGATCAATCCCCTTCGGTGGACCCATTGGGCTATTTCTCGTCCCAGTCAGTGTACCATGACTGGTATATAAAATGTTGTGGTATGTACTACCCAGTATGTGGGATGGTGCATATAAAAGATCCCTTGCTGCTAATCAAAAAGAGTAGCCCATGAAGTGGCAACAGTGGGTTTCCTCTCTCAATATATGTGTGGTCCTTAACCATATGTCTGACGCCATATAACCATAATAAAATGTGTTGAGTGAGTCATTAAATAAAACATTTCTTTCTTTTTTCCAAATTCTTTTGTTTCTCAGTTTGGCCATGGACTGCAGCAGATGCTGACTAAAGTTCCATACAGTGAGCTGGCCGGCCAGCGTAACATCGAGTGGGACGCCATACATGTGTGTGCCAAGTTCCTTCAGCTGTGGCTGTACGTTCCCAATGTTCTTCAGAGCGTTAGCGGCCATTTTGAGACGGGAGAGACTTTGCCTGTAGACATGATGGATAATCTGCTGAAAGGTAACGGCTGATTTCGTATCCATCAGCATTGCAGAGGTTTCATAGGTATTTATTACTGTTCAACCTTCAGACCACTGGATTAATTTTTAACAAAACAAATATGTTGATTGGGTACAAGTTTTTTAACCTTTACTCATATATTCACTTACATTTTTAATAAAATACATCAAATAAAGTTCATATTTGAATCAGTAAGTATTATTTTTGTGGGATTTTTTAATTTATGATATTTTAGATCAGAAAGAAAGAAATGCTTTATTTAACCACACACTCAACACATTTTATTTACGGTTGTATGGTGTCTGACATATGGTTATGGACCACAGAGATTTGGAGAGGAAACCTGCTGTCGCCACTTCATGAGCTACTCTTTCCGAGTAGCAGCAAGGGATTTTTTATTTGCGCTTCCCACAGGCAGGATAGCACAAACCATGGCCTTTGTTGAACCAGTTATGGATCACTGGTCGGTGCAAGTGGTTTACACCTACCCATTGAGCCTTGCGAAGCACTCACTCAGGGTTTAGAGTCAGTATCTAGATTAAAATTCCCATGCCTTGACTGGGATCCGAACCCAGTACCTACCAGCCTGAAGACCGATGGCCTAATCACGCCACCGAGGCCGGTTTTTAGATAGTTAATGTCGATTAAAATTAGGTGGGTTTTTTTAATGAACTATGATTCATATTCCAATATTTGGTGATTTTCTTTGTTGGTAAAACAATCAAATTTATCATCAAATTAGCTGTCACAATGAGCTATCGATTCATCGAAATGATGGTGATTTTCTGCCATTTTTGTACAGTAAAACCATTTCCCCCAGGTATTTTCTAATGACAAGTCTATTTCCCATGTTCTGTTTAGTTTTTCGGTGTGTGCCATGTGCAAAACATGTGAGGAAATATGAATTGGGGAATGCACTGTATACGAAATATCCTGCCAACAGTAATCAGAAAGTTAATATAAAAAGATTACTGTTTTGATAAGTTTAAATCATAATATTAAATAATAATCTATTAACTGCCAGTGGTCAAATGACTTGTGTTTTTAAAGTGTAACTATTTGTATTGTTTTCAGCTAAAAAGCATATGGCTGGTTTCGACATGATGAGGATGTTATATTACAGTGCTTATGACATGGAAGTGCACATAAGGTGTGTGGTAAAAAGAATATTTATTATATACATAATAATGAAATATATAGATCTATGGGCACTATAAAAGTGTGATATCTGGTGAAAAGTCATATTTTCACTGTATTTTAGCTATAGTGAAAATATAGAAATCGTATTTACTTTTTTGTAGAAGTGCGTGTGATTAAATTATCTCCCTTTGTCTCGTTTCTACGTATTTAAATTTATTGATTACTGCATGTGATCATCTTTAAAAAATATAAAAATGTAATTTAAACAACTACATATAAAACAGGGATACAAAGTGCAATTGTGATAAAACATCTAACACGAACTGAATACGAAGCTAAATAATGACGTAGTGTAGTGTCATTGAGTGTAAGTGTAAGAATTTAATGGCGTTCTATTCGTTTTGTTTTTGTGGACATTTTTGGAGGATCATTTTGTAAGGTATGTTTGCACAGCATTATTATTAAATAAATGTTAATAAAGATGATTTTTATTTAAATTTTGGTTTAAAAGTCTATGGTCAAGAACATTTTCTGGAAAAGTTCCATAGGAAGAAATATATCATGGCGTTACGTGTTTTTGATAGGATAAGCGAAAGATATTGCCAAAAAGTGAAAATATATTGTCAAAAATTAGGAAAGATGTATATTATACATAGACCATTTCGTGGGGTTTTTTCTGAATACAATTTTTATGTCAACTCGTGATGTGTGAAAACTGATTGTAGTACAAACTGAGGTGATGTTACATGTGTGTTACTGATTGTAGTAAAGACTGGGGTGATGTTAAGTGTGTGTTACTGATTGTAGTAAAGACTGGGGGGGGGGGGGGGTGGTGTTACGTGTGTTACTGATTGTAGTAAAGACTGAGGTGAAGTAATGTGTGTGTGTGTGTGTTACTGGTTGTAGTAAAGACTGGGGGGTGATGTTACGTGTGTTACTGATTGTAGTAAAGAGGTGTGTTGTTACATTATTGATTGTAGTAAAGACTGCAGTGATGTTACGTGTGTTACTGATTGTAGTAAAGAGGTGTGTTGTTACGTTATTGATTGTAGTAAAGACTGCAGTGATGTTACATGTGTTACTGATTGTAGTAAAGAGGTGTGTTGTTACGTTATTGATTGTAGTAAAGACTGCAGTGATGTTACGTGTGTTACTGATTGTAGTAAAGAGGTGTGTTGTTACGTTATTGATTGTAGTAAAGACTGCAGTGATGTTACATGTGTTACTGATTGTAGTAAAAACCACTGGAATCCACTGATGCAACAGACATGGCATGAGTTCATGCCAGTGCCACTCAATGAGGAAGATAATCACCCGTGCTCGTTGATGGAGATTTTCAGTGACATGCAGGCGGCCTCACTGTACGGACACAAGTGGTCAGAGGTATGTTATCAAATATATCAACTGGAGAAGATAGTTAGTCTATGACCAGTGTGTTAGTTTGTAAGTTTTTTAGTCTGTCAATTGATCAGTGCTAATCGGTCAGTCAATTTGTCCCAAAACTCCCCCAACACTGGGTCACTAAACACTTGCAACTTTGCGATTTCGCAGTACAGTGCTAAAACACTTATAAAGAGAGCACTGTGTTGTCTAACAGAGCCTAAAAGACGTTTGTGAATTAGGCGCCTGGTCTGATATATTTTGATGTCTGGGTCTGTAATTGTTACCTGTTGCCAAAATTCATCCTGCAACTTCTGTTTCTACTAACAGAATATGATGTGAGATAAAGCAAAGTGATATCTGTATAGTAGCAGAATATGACTTTTGACATCACTCATGTGATTTCACACGCAAAGCTACATAAAAAATTGTTAATTTGACCTCTAGGTCATCATACAGTGTGGCTGAAATAACAGAAATAATAGCTTTTCACCTTAATTGTTTATGGTTTGCAGGATAAAGATAATTAATAACTAGTTAATGACATCGGATATTTTCTTTTTTCTGTTCAGCCTGAATGAGAAGTTACTTTCGTCAGAGCCTTACATAATTTCCCATTCTAACCTTTACAGGATAAAGCAGATATCCAACGTCATTAACTAGTTATTCTCTATGTATTAACTGCCTTTATATCTTTACACACATTTTCTTCTATAAACACCAATATTATTTATGACAGTTCCACGTTGATTCATATATACATTTCCTGTTGTTTATTAAGAAAAATTAAAAAGTATGGTTTGAACATTGTGTAGCTGCCAGTTTGGCATTGTAAAATATAGCACAAGTTTTATGTCGTCTATTGTCATATCTGTAGTTTGTGATGACACAGTGTGTTTTTCCCCATTCGATTCAGTGTGTTTGATTTTCCACTAATACCACACTAGCCAGACCCAATTTCTGTGTGTTTTAGTAGTTATTTTGTGAATTGGTCACGTTGCCATTTGAATGTTTTACATTGGACTGCACAAATGTTAGTCATCCATTAGCATTAGCGTTCACTTTTCGTTATGGGTAGTTTAATTGTTTTCTTTAACATTTGTAGATGATTGCTGCTGACCTGTTTGCTACGTTTGAAGAAGTTGGGTTCGACAATGAGAAAAAGATCAAAGCACTTGGAAGACGGTGAGTTTACAACACTGTTTATAGTAATACCTCTAAACATTTTCATCCATCTATTTCACAAAACAGGGGTGGGATGTAGCCCAGTGGTACAGTGTTCGCTCGATGCGTGGTCGGTGTGGGATCGATCACCATCTGTGAGCCCATTGGGCTATTTCTTGCTCCAGCCAGTGCACCACGACTGGTATATCAAAGGCAGTGGTATGTACTACCCTGTCTAGGATGGTTCATATAAAAAATCCATTGCTGCTAATCGGAAAGAGTAGCTCATGAAGTGGCGACAGCTCATGAAGTGGCG
Organism: Dracogyra subfuscus; assembly: GCA_016106625.1. Classification (NCBI taxonomy): domain Eukaryota; kingdom Metazoa; phylum Mollusca; class Gastropoda; order Neomphalida; family Peltospiridae; genus Dracogyra; species Dracogyra subfuscus. The sequence goes on along the minus strand of JAECMU010000008.1, from coordinate 10,238 downwards.
ACAACAGGTTTCCCCTCTCAATATCTGTTGTCCTTAATTATATGTCCGACACCATATAATCATAAATAAAATGTGTTGAGTGCATCATTAAATAATTTTTTAATTTACAAAACAAATGAAGAAGATATGTTTAAGAAGTCAACTGAATATAATGGTGTGCTAAAGAATTGAAACTCATTAATGTGAATATTTAGCATTTATTATGAGGAGGCAACCATACATTTTTAAAAAGGCTTTAAACTGTGGTATGTATGTAGTATGAGTCTTCTGTAACCATATTGTATAACCTCAGTATGTCTTGTTGTTTTTTTGTTCCAGTTTCCGAGATACATATCTTTCTCTGGGAGGCGGTGTTTCTGCTAGCGAAGTGTTTCGCCGATTCCGTGGCCGTGATCCCTCACTAGACGCACTACAGAGCTACTACGGAGTGAGATGAAGCAAGTACCGACACGCGACCTGGTGTGATATACATTGCAGCCACTAACACATTGTTCACAAAACCGTGTATTCAGATCTGTAACTGTGGAATATTAGGTTTCTTTACAAGTGTGAGGGAAACATCCCATAACATGATAGTTGTTGAGGAAAACAAGGAGTGCTTTTTTTACTTTGTGACAGCAAACAAATTGTGTTTGTGTATTTCTGGTTTAGACATACGAAGGTGCAGAACAATTGCCATACTTGTAACATTTGTTTTCAGTATTGTTTGTGCTAATAGCTGTTAGGTTACTTAGTGACCTTGACAGCTGTTTTTTCTTAGTGTTGCATGATGGAAGCGTTACAGTCCATTCATATTTTATATTAAAGGGACATTCCTGAGTTTGTTGTAATTTTTAAGACATTACCGACTAACAGAGATTTTTAACGATTGTAATTACATATCAAATATATTTTTCTGCATAAAATATTAGTGGCTGCCTATTAAACGTGTTTCTGATCGTTCCAATATTTGTAGTAGGTTGAATTTCATTTTCTTTCCTAAAATATATTTGTTTTCGTATGTGCGAAATTATTTGAAGACCAAATCCAGTTTGGGCTTCTTACAAACATTAAAACGACCAAAAACACATTGAATATACAGACACTAATATTCCAAACAAGAAAATATATTTAATATGTAAGTTTAATCGCAGAAATATTTTATTAGTTGGAAACACCATACATTGGAGCAAACTCAGGAATGTCCCTTTAACTTCACAACCATAAAATCTATATATTTATAATCGTATTCACTAAAGAAGAAAATCGAAACATTTAATATAACTGGGGGATTTTATTAATTTAAAAATAACTTCTATCATAATGCACTTTTCAGAAAGTACCCATGACATCCTGCTGCCTCCCAACTTTATAGTTCATAGAAGTAAAAATTATCAGACAATTGCACCCACAGTACAATCAAAATACATTTTGTGGACATTTAAAAACAAACATATTTTAATGGAATACTAAATACAAAATGACTCCTTTTATTTACTACAGTGCCCGCCTGATGCGCGGTCGGTCTAGGATCGATCCCCATCAGCTAACCACTGGGTTTTTTCTCTCGACATAATCATATGTCCAACGCCGATATAACCGTAGTTAAAATGTGTTGAGTGCATCGTTAAACAAAACACACACAAACACACACACCCTTTTATTTACATTGGAGTAAATAGAGGCAGTTTCTTGTTTTTGTCAAATTTGATGGATATTTGGCTGGATGAGATGCAGTGCGATTCAGTGATGGGGAATTACACACACTATAGTCCTTCCCACAGGGAATGCCTTTTCATACTATGGAATTTACTGTAAGTTATTTATTTCTGTGTTGATTGTTTTCTAAATTGCAAATAAAAATAGTAATTGTTTTGATATTTCCAAAGCACTTTTACTTTTCTTTTACGTGAGACCAAACTGAAATTATTTACAAAAAAAACAGTTTTGTAGGACAATGGGATGGACTATAAATTTACTACGCAAGTAGTCACTCATATTTTCTCACAGAAATGTTACACAATGTAATCATGTATCATAGAGGACGATTTAACACTTACCAATGACTTTATTTGGACTAAATATGATGTCAGCACAGTTTGATAAACATTTAAAATGTCAAGGTAATTAAATGACATTTGAAGTATTAATTTCCAAAACGTGATATATCACGTCATTTTGAGAGAAAAAACATGGCATAACAATATCATATGAAGTACAGTTTTAATAACCTGTTGAGTTGGAATAGATTATATTTTGTTGTGAAATGTATTGTTAAGTCGTACTAATATCAGTATACCTTTGTTTAAACCAACTCTAAAATCTCGAAACTGGTTGGATATCGCATTTTGGAAATCAGCACAATTCTGTGTTAATCTTTTTAACTCCAGAATTAATCAGACAATGAGTTTTTACGAACTTTTTGTGAAAGGGAACAAAACAAAAAGATATAGCAACACTGAGAATGGTGAGGAGAATACTTTACCTAATTTGTATGGAAAATCAAATTCAAGATATTTGTTTTTTAATTAGCTAGAATAATAAAATGGGATAATAAATGAGCTTAGGCCCCTTGTAATCCTATTTTATTCTCATTTAAACTGGATACCAAGACTTAGTGCTAATCTATTTATTGTCATCTGTGTAAATACCAGTAATATATCACAGTATGTTATACTCATGAAAAGAAATAAGGCATCACACAGATAGCAACAGGAAATAATGACTGCATCAAAAATCAATTCATATTGTCAGAAATCGACTTGGAACTATAGACATTCAATCCCACATTACAACTTGGTATGGAATACAGATATTACTACACTAGTATTGAATTCAGTTTAGCCTACAATTTGATGTTTTCCCATATTTCTCTCCATCAGTTTATAAAATTTTCTTAGATCCAGCTTCATTGAGACATGCCTGTAGAATCAATATTCTCAGTAATTTCTAAGGTGTTTTTTTGGGGGGGTGGGTTTTTGGGTTTTTTTGTTTTGTTTGCCTGTTCCACTTATTGTTTCAGGACTGAATATTGATATTGATAATATTGTAAATCATGAACATTTTTACAAGCCATCAAATTAATGTGGAGGTTTCAAGGTGTTTAATTTGTTGTATTCTAAAATTGCATAAATATCATGATGCAATAAAAGCTTTGTATATATGTAACGCGTCTGATCCTAAAATGTTTTCCTTTGTGAAGAGTGATTGTATGGTAAATGTGAATTAAACCATTTGTATAATAGGAATGTGAGTGTTTTTATTTGCTTCTTTTGTCATGTCAAGAAGGTTTGAAATATTGTCTGGTATCAGATGTCCAGTATCAGTGTTTATTTTTGAAAAAACCCAGGTATGTGCTAAAGCACTACAGATTATCACTCTGTAGCATAAGCCATGGTATGTACTATCCTGTCTGTGAGATGGTGCATATAAAAGATCCCTTGCTGCTAACGAAAAGAGTAGCCCATGAAGTGGTGACAGCGGATTCCTCTCCCAATCCATATAACCATAAATAAAACATTTCCAACCTTCCTGTAGCATAAATAAAAGTGTTACTAGGCAATTCAGTCTGTAAATAAGCTTAAAACATGATAAATCACCGGGGGGGGG
>JAECMU010000004.1:5183-21691 GCA_016106625.1 Dracogyra subfuscus | reverse complement strand
CCCCCCCCCCCCCCCCCCCCCCACGTACATGTAGTACACATTATTTAGTGGACGAATTGTCCAGTGGACGAATCGACTGCATCCCGAATAGCGTAATATTGCCTGTACAGAACTGTCAAAATAAATAATAATAATAAAAAGATAATATTAAAAATAATACACAATTATTATTATTATTATTAGCCAATTATACCTTTTTGGGATGGAGTGTTTTATCTGGGATAGTTTTGACTGTACAAATGCAAGATTAACGTGCATGCACACACGCACAAACGAAATGATGAACTTGTCCCTGCACGTAGAACTGGATTCAACTGGGTTAAGTAATAATTACTGAAATTGGATCTAACAGCAGCCCGTTGGAGCTCATGTCCAGCTGACCTTTCGACTAATCAACACCAATCTTTAGACGACAAAACATGCGACAGTACACTGGGTTGTTTTGGGGTTTTTTACGCTATACATTAAACCGAATGACCACTTTGCAAACAAGACAAAATAATTTGATGACAGTAATAATAATAATAATAATAAATGGTGAATTCATATATTTTCGTTATGAAATTAATAATATATTGTTTTATTATTTGCCATGTATATAGCCGTTTGTCAAGACTCTACACGGTGGTCGTTTATATTAAATTCAAAAATACATTATACGGTTGTCGTATATATAGCCATATTACTACGAATCTATTCAGCCGTAATTTTTTAACTTATAAACATGAAGAGTTCTAACTTAAAAATTAAGCGTGTTATGGAATTCCCTCGATCGTAGTTCAAATAAAATGTTTTGGATCACACAGTAACTAGGTTTAGTATTTCAAATGAATGTAATTTCCATTTATAACCCATATTTAGAGAAATAAGGCCCACTAAATCCGTGATTGTGTTCCTCTAAAACAACAGCAATTAACAACAACCTCATTAGCGTGGACACAGGCAATCAGCTTACACTACTAAGAGTAATTGTCAATCTAGGTCATTGTTCTTAGCCAATCAGAATACAGTCTTTGCTTAATTTAGCATTAACTGTGGACCCGTGGTGGTAAAAATAGACATTGGTTTTTAGTTCAGACTTGGGCTTGAATACTATTTCAAAGAATACTGCAGGCATGAAATTGAAAACAATGTTACACACTGTTACTGTTAGACTGCTAAATCTCACTGGTGGTAAAATATTGTGTTAATTTGTGTTTAATTAATTATCTGCAGGAGGTATGACCTTTTAAATGAACTTTGAGCAAACGTGCAGTTTCGTGTTATTTATAAGGTGACGAAGTTGGGGGTTGGCTTATTTAACAAACGAGGGCCTAATTTCTTAAATGCTATCAAAATGGAGGTACATGTACATGAATTACTTTAAAACATTTTATCGACATAATAATCATGGGAAACGAAAAAATTTTGGTTCCGTGGTTTTGCCAACACGCTACCGGTAACGATCGTTACCGTGAAATCCGATGGCCTGCTAATATGCGGCACCCTGCAATATTTCGCCGGCTTTTCAATCAGTTGTCGCCAGGTATCAAACTTTCAATAAACAGTGCTTCTCAAAATTTTGTCAAGTACAGCCATCCGTTTGTCACAAAACCATTCTTCCATAAATGTTATTTATAAAATAGTCTTCATATCATTACATGATTCATGAAAGTTGTGAATTTCATTAATGTTGTCAGTGTTCTTGCTACTTCATTTTCATGGGATGGGATGGGCCACTATGCTATTGCGTTTTGGCGCCTTCCCACCCCCATTTATCTGCACCCCTCTTTATTTTTCCACATCCTGCTATATCTTACAGCTGCACTATTTTAAAATACACAACAAAATCGATCAGTCTGCATACTAGATATTGATCAACAGAAATAAGCCTCGGTACGTACAATACGCATCTGCGGAAAAACTTCAGTAGCTTATGAGTTGCGTTACATAATTTAACAGTATTTTGAACAGCCTCTATTGTATCCCATACCAGTATTCATTTATATGTTTAATAATAAATAATTAAAATTATATATTATATATTATTTGATTTTTACTTAGTGTCATTTGTTTATTCTAAAATCCCTAATTAAATATAAGAAACTTTTGACTGTGTTAGGGATATTACCGCTTAACGCTAAGAATGGAAGCATTAGTGTTCATCATTAATAAGTTATTTTGGGTGCCAAATAAAATATACACCACCTTTACAAAAATGGAACTGCTATTGTCGGATCGATTCATTTGATGAAGATAGAAATAAAAACAATATAGAAAAATTTAATCCCACATTTGGGAATCACTTTGGAATTTTTTTAATTATTTTTTTCAGATATATTGAAATCTTCATTAAAATAATATTAAAGCTGCAATCGGTTCACCAAAACTAATGCCTGTGAATATCAGACCGACAATATCTCTGGTTCAACTACATAACAAATGAGTCAGCTTATACATTGTACCACCTTTTTTGTAACAAATACCTCAGCACAAAATAAGGAGTAGATCTTTCCACAGTCTTTTGTTTTCTGGCTTTCTTTTTCTTTCTGTTGTTATTTGAAAAGAGGGGGTTGGGTGAGTCGCACAGCCGACGTCTTTCAATTCTTACCCATTGTATTGGGTACCGGTACTCTGTCTAGCCTTTACATCTCACTAACTTGGGCTCAACAGGCTTTTTGTCTTGTTCTGAGTAGGCTACACTGGGTTCTTTTTACTATTTTAGTAAAGTAATGTTAATAATAGCTAGTACATATTCAGAAATGCATTTCAAGTTATTTTAGTCTAATTACACCTTAACATTCCATTGGTTTTGAAGTTAAATTGTACATAATTTTGGCACACTCTGTCTTGCCTATTAGAGTTTTTATTTTAAAAATGCATTTATATTGTAATTGTTTCACAATTACTAGGCCATTGCCAACTAAATTTGGTGTGAAGTTTCCTTGATTCATGGAGGAACAAAATCATGAATTTGATACTTCTGACCCCTCCTTCTGGAAAATGGGTATGATGCATTCAAAATAATAAATCATTATGTAATTATTAAAACTGCTAAATAATTTTAACTTGATAAAATAAAACTGTAATGGAAATTTATTCGTGACTAATTAGTGAAACATGATTGAAAACAAATCTATGAGTATATAGCATGGTATTAACATTTTCTGGGAAGGACCCTAATCAGTACCGTTGTCATTAGACCCACATAAAATTACCTCAACACTTAATTATTCACCATCAGGTCTTTTTCCGCATCATGATTAATGGCCGCCTATAATTTAATTATCCCCTGCTATTTTTATTCTTAATGACAACACTGTATGTATGTATGTATGTATGTATGTAGTATGTATGTATGTATGTATAGTAGTGATTTTCCTAGAAATTAGGCAAGGCATGGTAGACCAAACACTTTTGGGGCATTTTCACCATTTCCATGGCACTTTTTTCTTAAAAATACACAAACATTAATTGAAATTAACATTAATGCAATTTATGTGCTTGCTTTAATAAATGAATGGCAAAAGATATAAAAGGTATATTTTATTAATTAATAATACCTTTTGGGAGGGGGGGGGGTTATAAAGGCAATTTTAGAATTAATTACTGAAAGAGGCTTGTTTAATCTCAGGACTGCATGGTGGTGATCAAGGCAAGATGGTGTTAGATTATTGAGGAAAACATACAGGTACTTTGACACCGGTTCACCAATGTTTATCATGGTTTTTTGGGGTTTTTTTGCAAATGTGTCTGTTGCAGGCCTGCAGTACGAAAATATAGGTTGTTTTCTTTTAATATATACTCTTCAAAAAAAAGTAGGGGCACTCTAATAAGACTTTACACTTACAGTTGCTAAAATTATAAGGTATATTAATAGCTGTGGGGAATGGTTATATGATAATAGTGAATTACTTGGGCAAACATTACAATCAGTAGTTCAGTATTACAGTAGGGTTTATGACCACCAAAGATCTTCACGGATGCTTAGGGTCAGAAGTTAAATTTTAAAATTGACATGGTTTTTTCACTAGTGGGTGATACCAGCACAATGTGTCAGACATTCATTCAGTTGACTGTTTTTTTTTCCCCCACAGATTTATTTTTCTTTCAGTATTTATTTTATTAGTGGCATTTACAATATCCAAATTAAATGCATATACATGTATGTGTGTGCATAATATTTAGGAGGACAGCTACTTCCATTTGCATTGTTATAAAAAGGACTGCCACCCCATACCACTTTTATATATTACAGCAGTTCTACGTATATTCTCTTTGTACTGCATTATTGATTTACTTCAGAGACAATGCAAGTCAAGCTGCATCCAGAATATTTAATAAATTTAGATCATTTTGTAAAAATATTATTTTATTTCTTTAGTGGAAGCCAGACCTGGATGAAATTCTGCAAATGGCGATACAGGACACTGACCCGTGGGTGTCTATGGTTGGTGAAATTCTGCGAACATTTCCCGATACTGGCTCTCTTAGTCTGGAACTTGAACTAACTAGCAGTACTTACGCTGAAGTTTTAGCTGACCTAAGAAAGATGGGTACGTTGCCATTTTCAATAGATTTTGCAGAATTATGCAAAATGTGTTGTATGCATTGTCTTGTCTGTGGGAGGGTGCATATAAAATATGTATACTAAAATAAAGTCATTAGGTACTTTAAAAAAACACCAATAAATAATGGTTTAAAGAACATACATGTACTCTATAAGCACTGACCTATAAACATAAATGTACTAATTAATGTTACACGTTTTGGGACTTAATTTATTAATTTATTATTATTATTATTATTTTTTTTTTATATTATTTTTTTTAAATGTTAGTGGAAATGATAGATGTGGATAATATCGGTATTTAAACATTACTGTCACTTTTTCTTGATATATTTGGGTAGAAGAGTAATTTGTTTTCATTTAAAAAATCAGGATAATATAAAATAAACATAATGTTTTATTTTTTTTATATATATATATATATCCAAAAGTTATATCAAGAGTTGGGTGTAACTATTGTAGACCGTGTGTAACAAGTATTGTATGTTGGAGACAGCAGACACTGACTAAACAATCTGCTACACTTCTTTTCAAGTCTTATATTCAGACCCCTGGAAAAAGGTAAAATAGCCCAGGAAAATGAACCAAAATAGCCCTTAAAAGTCCTGGAAAATGAAACCATTTGAAGTGTATGAACCCTGCAATTACTATTTACTGTTTTATAATTGTATAGTGATTTTTGAAACTTGTTTTGCAAATTGTGATGGGATACTGAACAAAATGTTTCCTGAACCAACAACTTGTTAATTACCAAATTGATAAATATATATGTACTTTTAGTTCGTAAGACATCAGATGTCCAAATGCTACCCATGGAATGTCAGTTCTTAAACAAGACAGCATTCTCCAACACTGCAGGCCAGATGCCACAACCAGTGAAACATTTTGCTTTGAAGAGGAAACCCAAGTCTGCCACTTTACGAGCTGAACTTCTGCAAAAATGTTTGTGTCCAGTTTTGTATAAACTTTCTTAATGTTCCTCTTTTTATTAATGTATCAATTTATGCATTTTATTTTTACTTTAGGCAAGGATGTATATTTTTCAGCTTTGTATTTCATTTCAGGCTGGTTGTTGTTTTTAGCATAGAAAATTCACCAAGTTAAGTAAATGCTTTTTAAAGGTGCAGTTTTAAAGCTTCTCAGCAAGAGCAAAATGTCTAAATGTGTATGATTATTATCTGCCAGTATTTAACACGGACGCTTCAGTCCTGATTGGAGTTAATGGGTGTCTAAATTGGTACCACACGATAACTATACTAAAACACAAAAGAACCGCAGGTCCTGAAAATGCGAAAGAATTACACTTTTTAAAGCAGTATCATGAACGTTACTTCGACTGCTGCGTTCTGCAGGCCGACCGATGGGGCGGGGGTAGTGTGATGGTGTGGGGTGGGTTCTCAATGAACCACAGAACACAACTTCATGTGTTCAGACAACGCGTTAATGCCGCCGTGTACCAAAATGACGTCATCAACAATCACGTCGTTCCCTTCTTTGCCGCTCACCCACGTGTGCGCTTGCTGCACACTGCCAGGGCAACACAGGCGTTGCTGGCTCACAACATCCCAACGTTGCCGTGGCCAGCCTTATCACCGGACATGGCGCCTATCGAACACGTCTGGGATGAAATCTGACGTCGCCTTCAGGCTCGCGGACAACTTCAGAATCTCCAGGCGCTGGAGGCAGCATTGGTCCATGAATGGAACTCACTCCCTCAGGCATTCTTTCAACGGCTTGTCAACTCAATGAGGAGACGTTGCACTGCCTGTTTGAATGCCCATAGTGGTCACACGCGATACTGACTTTGACAATGCTACAGGTCGTCTCTTTGACATTTTTAACATGGACCCCCACCCTACTTTATGAAATGAAACAATAGCCAAAAAGGAATTTAATCAAATATTTCCAACACCAATGTGTGCCGAATTGGTGTAGCTCCAAAATAAATGTTGAAATCTTCATTTCGTTTTTGTTTTTTTAATATTTTATATCCAATTTAATGAGAACTTGCGTTTCTTTTGCGTTTTAGTATATTTAAAACTTCCGTTTTAGTAGTGAATATATGTAGGCCTACGTGTATGTCTGCTGGATGTCATTTTAAGCAACACAACTAATGTTCTCTTTATTGCATTACAGAGAACGGTTTAAAGCTGCATTGTCTGGTTTCAGTCGTATACAGTCACGTTCTAAGTTCAAATACAAGCATAACTGCACTTTTAATTCACTCGCGAGTTCTCGTCATTAACGCATGTAACAGGGTGTTCAGTCCAGGAAATTACAACAACCGGTTATGACGCTTTGTACAGTTTATTGCAGATCACGGAGATGATCCATCTCTACAATAATAAATAACAATAATATATAATATATATACAGTATAACCATTATCATTCTGAAAATATACGTATTTACAACAATTCATTTCAAAATCATACATTTTATGTATTAAAAAAAAATACATTAAGGTAAAAATTATATGAAATACATACAATTATTCATTAAAAAACATTCATGACATACGAATATCTAAAACATTAATGACATATAACTATCTAAACTGTCACGAATTAATCTTACCATATTTGACAAATAAACATGATAATATAATGATAGGTAACATTGTGGTCAATAAAAATGACAAATATGTAAATATATAATAATTATAGTAAAAACACTTTTACTACTAGTTGATATTATAAAATGAGAATATTACCAAACCCGGTAATATATTAAGTTAAACTAACCTTTACATAAATTATTGTCAAGATGTAAGACACCAAAATCCCAGGAGCCCAACAGAAACAACCATCCAGTACAACTGATTAATGCAGAATGGCTACCTTCCAACATCAGCTGATCATTGCATGATCAGCAGCCCAATCAAAACTAAAAACACTATCTGCACAGACAGCACATGAAAATAGTCCTTGTAAGAAACAAATGTCAAGGGTATTTAATGACTACACGGGTAACACATGCAATATGAAATTGACCACACAAGCCAAGTACAGAAATAAATATACTGAAGAAAAGAAGTTATGGGACATGAAATAAAAAATAAGTTTTGCTATATTATAATTATTAAAAATACCTGTCTGCCACACGCATATCGTCAAATGCATACTAGCTAGTGAGAACAACTCTCGCCATTTTGTAATACCGAGCGGATTCTAGCAGTCAATTTCAGCAGACACGCATGGAGACGTTTTAAACACCGGACTCGTATGCCTTTTATAATGTGTGTTGTGGTGTGATTTATTCGAACTGGTTGGATATCCTATACTACCGTAGTACAGAAGGATATTTAAAGTGATACTACAGATATTATAAAAGTGCTTAATAAAACGGTTAAGTTGTATTTATACGGATATTAGTAACAATAAGACTGTGAAAATTAGTGTTGGTTGTTACTTTGTTTTGTGTTGTTTTTATATAAAGATACTCTTTAAAACTCTAAAAGTTGTAGTGAATAATAAAAATTAGTATAACAGTGTGTTTAAAAGTATGTGAAATAAGGTAACAATCGAAAGGTGTAATTCAACCGGTGTTTAGAAACTCTATCTTCGAATGGGTGGTTTTCACATTGCCTCCAATGTTCTATGTATAGAAGATATCCTTGGAATAGCTAGAAAGATACTGTCTGGAAAGGATTATTCCTAAATGCTCAGGGCACACAGCTTGGTGTACACTGTACAATTTCAGCTATTTTGGGAATCTTTTGAAACCATTGTTATTGCAACAATCATCTGATCTGGACATCAAATCTTGATGAAACTGTCAATATTGTTATTGACATTCTTCTGAGTAATCGTAAAGAAAGGATTGCTGATGTATTGCAAACTGAACAGGTTATGTCTTCTCTAACAAGTGTAAGAAGAGACTCCTAACATAATTCAAATATATTTGCTGTAACAACCCAACATCAAGGTTTTGGCTTATGTACATAGAAATGGTTACCAGTCTAAATATGTCCATCCACTCCGAGAGAGCTGGCATGTGGCGGCAACATCTGACAAAAACGGAAAATATGTTACCATATCTGGTTGCATCTGAACATGATAAACATATATCTTGCCTTCCTCGGTATCTTCAAGAGGAAGGAAGAAAACGACGCACTCCACACATTTTATTTACAGTTATATGGCTTCAGACATATAGTTATGGACCACACACATAATGAGGAAGGAAACCCTCTGTCGCCACTTCATGGGCTACTATTTTCTATTAGCAGGATAGCACATATCCCGGCCTTTGATATACCAATCATGGAGCACTGGCTGGAGCGAGAAATAGCCCAATGGGCCCACTAACGGGGATTGATCCCAAACCGACCGCGCACCAAGCGAGCACTTTGCCACTGGGCTATGTCTCGCCCCATCTTCAAGAGATGCGGACGTTGCACATTTCAGCACCTAAAGTGAACAGAGAATTTGTGAAAGGGAGATTTGTGGTTAGAAGAACAACTGGTAGATTCAAGGGTGTATGGACGGATATGTGTCTTAAGCAGACTTATAACTGTGATGCTAAAATAGTCTTCTTTCATGGTATTACTAAAACACCTGCGACAAAAAGTAGTTCCAGAGTTAACATCAATATCGGAAGACACAAAAAGAATGGTTCACATGAATGAACCATACAAATGTCTCGAGGATTCTCCTACACAAATAAAGTGATGCAGTCAATCGAATCAAAACACTAGTGAAAGAAACAATGATCAACCCATTTATGTGTGACAACACGAAATATTTGCTAAACATCAGCACTGGGGAAAAGTCTTTAGAACTGTTACATGCAAAAGAAACAGGTCTCCAGATCTTGGAAGAGGCAGAACATAGCGGATCCAACAGGATAAATTATGTATTTTTACATCTAAAGACATTTGAGTGTAAAAAGAAGAACTGCATTTGAGAATTCAAAAGGTTTATGAAGAGGAATCAACAATAGCCAGAAGTTTGTTCTTTATCCATGAACTAAGTCATAACAAAAATAAAGAAACTTTTAGTCATGAATGGACAAAGTACCCTTCACCACTGTTTGAATCAGATGACATCTTGGATCAAGGCTATAGGATGAGAAAGGGGAACACATCTAATTTTGCTATGGCTCTCAGAGACTATGTTGGGGATATCTGGATAGAGAATACACCATCAGATGGAGGACAGGTTGCACTGCTAATTGATGCAATGACATTTATCCAAAGGCCCCAACGTTTTGGATACAATACTTTTGAAGAACTTCAGATGATGTACTTAGACAAGATTCTACACTGTATCCCAGTGAAATGTGAAATAATGAATTTTGTTGGGAACTGCTATGACTTTGGACCAGAAAAAAAGCCTTAAAAAGTACAAGCCTTAAAAAAGAGTTTCACCCTCATGACACACTACAAATTCCAGACTGGAACCGTATGACGCAAAGTATGCAAACAAAGCAAACCTCTTAAACTACTTTGTGGAATCTTGGATAGGATGCTGTGAACACCTCCCAGATAATCTGAAACTCATAGTCGGTGTGTTGATGAAGGATACAAGTCACACAGTCAAAATTTCCAATGTGAGTTGTACTGACTTACCTGAACTGGCATGTGATGTACATGAAGAAGCAGACACGAGGATGTTTGCTCACATCAGTTACTGCGTCAAGGAACTTGGATATAATCGTGTGATAATCCAGGCTACCGACACAGATGTCCTAGTTCTCAGTATGCATTATAGTGTACGAATTCCAGGACTCAAAGAACTCAAGTTCAAAAGTAATTTGATAAATATATTCCTGTACACACGGTTATTGCATGCATGTCAAAAAAGTGTGGTGTGGATGCTGAAACTTTGAATGGTATTTTGCTTAGTACCTACATTATCACCAGTTGTTATCCATTAAAAAAAGGAACGATACGAGTATTGAAAGTGACACTAAGCAACCTTAAACAGCTAACTGCCCTTGGACAGTCTGACGCAGAGGCAATGAGTATAGTTCTTACTGATGTGTATGAATCATACATCCTCTTTTCAGCTCTCTATGGTAGGCCCAATTTCAACGAGACTGCTGATGAACTTCATACACATTTATTCGCAACTACCAAGGGGGGATCTTCGGCACCTACCTCCAACAGACAATGCATTTCGGCTTCATATTCACTGCACTAAACCAAATAGTGGTGAGCAAGAGTGCCCACTCATCTGCACCAGTACTACCTAACCCAACACATTTCGGTCGACACTTGGTTGGAGGAAAGCTGGTACCAACAATGATGAACATAGCTGCAAGACCAGACATCTTAATAAAGCCTACATGCTTAAGTGCAGGAAAGGGAAATGTCTTCATCTGTGTACGTGTGCAAAACACAATCTAAGATGTGCTATTTCATGTCTTTGTGAGGCAAAAACAGTGATGGTGAGTAACATGAACACATAATCTGTCAAAAACAAATATTTGTTTCACAAGTAACAGTGTATTTATAGGTTCGAGAAAGAAATAGCAATGTTATGGTAATTTCTTTATTTCATGATCATTATGGCAGCCATCTTCGATTTTTACATTGTATCGGTGTTCTAAATATGATTACATTATTTCATACCCATAAAAACATGATATAGACCTAAAAATAGTTGCCCTACCAAAATGGCATGCAAATGATTTGGAAACAGTTATGGTCAGTCATTTGTTCCATGATAATTGTGATGGCCATCTTGAATTTATGCCTCTGACATTGTTCTATATATTATCATAATATTCCTTATAAATGATGGCCAGTTCTTGAACATATGGCTATTATGGCGGCCATCTTGGATCTTTACAGGAAGTGGTGAATGAAACAAATTTAAAATATGTTTTCTTAATTATTTATTTTTCTAGAAGTGAAAAATCTATGTTTGTTATTTGTGCATTCAATTCAGATGGAATTCTATAATTTAATAGTTGAAATTGCTAAAACATCTCATCTCAGAACAGTTGTTGGGTCCCCATAGTATATACGTGACCAGCTTTTTCTAACACCTAAGATGATAAACTTGCAATAAAAAAAATGGTGTAAAAAGTATAGCAGATGGGTTCACCGTGACAAAAAAATTCTGTCTTGGGTTCCAGACTTAGCCTCTCACGTTCCAAGTTAGTACACACCAACCTCACACGTTCTATGTTTATAAACGCCAACCGCTCACGTTCTAAATCCGTACATGCCAACCTCTCACGTTCTAAGTTAGTACACGCCAAACTCACACGTTCTAAGTTAGTACACGCCAACCCCATACGTTCTACGTTTGTAAACGCCAACTTAATTTAGAAATATATACACAATAAGCCAACTTTTCTCATTCCACGTTCGTACATCCTAATCTCACACATACTAAATTAGAAATCAATGTACAAGACAACCTCTCACGTTCCACGTCTGTACACGCCAACCTCACACCTAACAAATTAGAAATAAATATATGTACAACGAACGAACCTCACGTTCACAAAAATCCAAGTAAATTAAATACTTTATTGTTATAAATAATATCTGGTAAATATATGTATAATAGAATTAAAAAAAAATAATAATAATAAAATATATAAATATCACAAAAGTCAAAAATGGGGTCCATTCTAGTACTCGTCTTGTGGTTGAGCTAAACCTACAGCAGCTACTATCAGCGGTCCTCTCGTCCGAAGTCTCATGCCGGGATCGTACCCTCCTTCTTCTTCTTGTCATCAGCTGGAACGACAGTGTCAACGCCCACCTCCTGGTAGTCCTTCTCCAGGGCGGCCAGGTCCTCGCGTGCCTCGAAGAATTCCTCCTCCTCCATGCCCTCGCCCACGTACCAGTGGACGAAGGAGCGCTTGGACCACATGAGGTCGAACTTGTGGTTCAGTCGAGCCCATGCCTCGACAATGGCCGTATTGTTGCTCAGCATGCAGAGGGCGCGCGGGACCTTCCTCAGGTCGCCCCTCGGCACGACGCGCGGCGGTTGGTAGTTGATGCCGATCTTGAAGCCCGTTGGACACCAGTCGACGAATTTTAACGACTTGCTCATCTTGATCAAAGAAATGATCTTGTTAACCTCCTTGGGCGCGACGTCGCCGCGGTACAGCATGCAACAGGCCATGTATTTGCCACGGGACGGGTCACATTGTACCATCTGGTAAGTCTTTTCAAAAGCCTGGGTTGTAATGGAGGCTACAGACAGCTGCTTTTTGTCCGCTATGTCTTTAGAAATCACCGGGGCGTAAGTCGCCAGAGGATAGTGGATTCTGGGATACGGTACCAAGTTGGTCTGGAACTCGGTCAAGTCTACATTGAGAGCGCCATCAAAGCGAAGAGACGCTGTGATGGCGCTGACTATCTGACCAATAAGTCTGTTCAGGTTGCCGTAACTCGGACTTTTCACGGACAGTTTCGCTCGGCACAGGTCGTAGATGGCCTCGTTGTCGACAAGGAAGGCACAGTCGGAATTCTCAATTGTGGCGTGGGTCGTCAGAATGGAGTTGTACGGCTCGACGACCGCCGAGGACATCTTCGGAGATGGATAGATGGCGAATTCCAGCTTCGACTTCTTTCCGTAGTCGTTCGCCAGATGCTCCATGAGCAGAGAGGAAAATCCCGAGCCCGTACCGCCGCCAAAACTGTGGAAGATGAGGAAGCCCTGGAGGCCTGAGCACAGTTCGGCTAGTTTGCGGATTCTGTCGAGAACGAGGTCGGCGATTTCTTTGCCGATGGTGTAGCGACCTCGGGCATAGTTGTTGGCAGCATCTTCTTTGCCGGAGATCAACTGCTCAGAGTGGTAAAGGTGGCGGTAGCAGCCAGTTCGGACCTGATCTGGAACAAAACAGTGTTTTAATACAGTACACTGCACTCGTTTATGTATATTTAACAAATATACTAGTACATGTTTTATTTCAGTTACATATAGGTATGAAAGACTGAGGAAACGCCCACGACTAGAACATTTAGTGTTTCTGGACAAGGGCTGGTCCTTTTCTTCTTCTTTTTGTTTTGTGTGTGTGTGTGTGTGTGTCAGTGGTACAAATAATACTTTAATTGTAATTTCACAACTAAATTATTTCTTAAAATATATAACTACCATAGTTATTGAAACTATCATTTGACCAACGGATTTCGTTGTCGTTTAGTTTCACACACACACACACGCACACACTCACTCACTCACTCTCTCTCTCTCTCTCTCTCTCTCTCTCTCTCTCTCTCTCTCTCTCTCTCTCTCTCTCTCTCTTTCTCTCTCTCTCTCTCTCTAGTGAACGTCGGGAATTGAGTAGGGCTACTTTCCCCAACCTAAAATGTAATCAAATTCCCCTTTAGATCGAATACGTTTCCACACTCTCAAACCTATCAAAATGTATTTTTAAAAATGCGATTTTATCTCCACGACTATACCAAATAATATCTACGACTATGCATTCTATGCATGTACATCCATCCGACGCGACTTCAAATAGGTATTTCCGATGGGCATTTTATACAGTTATCATTACTAGTTAGTAATGGTACAGGGGCATTCTCATACCAAATGGATGGATCCAATCAGATTTGAATTTGTATGACGTCAACTACTTCAATACACATTAATGTTTAAGAATTCAAACCCGTAGCCTTTGTCACCATTACTTGTTAGACCAAACATTAATTATCTAAGTTAACACACGTTTATGTTTAGCCTTATAAACCACGACCCTAATCTATTCGTATGGAAGGTAGTATGGAAGTAAAACGAAACGAAAACAATCGATTACTACCTCGCTTGTTGTTTTTAATATGCATGATACTTACGATTGTGACTATAACGAATTATTTCATTGGATCGTACTGGTGTTCATTGTAAGGAAACATTTGATTGGATCCAGCCAAGTGGTACATGACTGTGGTGGTACATACCGACAACAGTTGGTTCCAGATCGACAAAGACACATCGGGGGACGTACCTTCCCGATCCGGTCTCGCTGAAGAAAGTGCTGAAGGAGTCGTCGTCGGGTGCAATGGGTCTCCTTGACGACACCTGACCATTTCGCTTGATTCCGTGTTCCAGACAGTATAGCTCCCAGCAAGAGTTACCGATTTGCACTCCGGCCTGACCAATGTGAATACTTATACATTCTTTCTACAAGATAAAAACAAATATTTTCTTTCTGTAATTAAATCTGAAATTCATAGGCGTCATAAGACGATGGAGTGAATGACTAAGGGTGGCAGTGTGTTAATCTTTAGTGGCAACAAGACCTATTACAAAAAGGTGTTTTACCTTGGAAAATCAAAGTTTGATAACGTAGAAAGTTACAAATATCTTGGCACCATATTTCACAAATCGAATAGGAAAGGAAGGAAATGCACCCAACACATTTTTTTAACGGTTATATGGCGTCGAATATATGGTTAAGGACCACACAGATATTGAGGGAGGAAACCCGCTGTCGCCATTTCATGGACTACTCTTTTCGATTAGCAGCATTGGATCAGACAGGATAGTTCATACCTCGGCCTTTGATATACCAGTCGTGGTGCACTGGCTGTATATAGATATATATTAATATCGTAAAATTAAGAATGGTCATTTTGTGGTATCGACTAATCACTGGAAAACAGTCCAAGTTGTCATTATTGGTGTACACATTATTACTGAATGATGTTAATTTATAACTTTTTAAATCACAAATGGATTATGCATGTTAAATCTATTTTAGATGATATTGATTGTTACGGTTATCACAATGCAATGCTATTATTAGTACATACATGTTGAAAACTTGTATTAATACAAAGCTTACTTATCAATACTTACATGGTATACTTATATTGATAACTCATCCAAAACTTCAAATTATAAATTATTTTAAAATACTGTTGAGTTTGAGACATACATCACAATTATAGAGAGAACATTGGTGTCAATTATTACACTTCAGATTATCAAACCATAATCTTCCAATTGAAACGGGCAGATGGAAAAATGTACCACTACGAAATAGAATATGTCCATTGTGTAATAATTACGATATCGGAGATGAGTTCATCATATATATTATTACATGCATGTTTTTCAAGAATGAAAGGAAACGTCACTTACCATCTTTTTTTTTTGTCTAAACCAAATGTATATATATTTTATAAAGTGTTCAACTCTAAGAAACCTGGTGTTCTTAGAAAACTTTCTATATTTTGTAGTCTAATTATGAATACTTTCAAATCCTCTGGCTGATATTCTGTGCATATTTTGTATATATGTATTTATATACATTGATATACATTTATGTACACCCACCATCTTGATACAATTATATTGACTTCTGTATGCATATACATGTATATCCTCATATGCCGTAGACTACGGCTTGAATGTAAATAAAGTTCAGTTCAGTAACATGTTTGAAGCCAAGGTGGCCAGAATGTGCTGTTACCGCCACCGATCGAAAGGCGAATTCATGCGCACGCCCCACACCACACACACTCTCTCTCACACATGTACGTGCGCGACCCCCCCCCCCCCCCTCCCGCCACACACGCATATATATACACACACACACACACATACAATTTTCACATAAAAATGCACCTTTTCCAAAATACTTAAACGTTCACACTCAGGTTACATAGGCTAATGGTAGGTTCCCATAAACTAGTAAAACAAATTGAAATATAAACATTATGTCTTCAACTATAAGTCTAGATAAAAAAAACCCAGGTTTTATATACAAATCATCATATAAAATGCACGAAGTTGACTTAATTCCACTTTTTAAAAATCTCTATGTGTTCTCAATGCACGTCATTTCTCCTATAAATAACTAAGGTCATTTGCATATCAAAAGCATCATTCTATAGTGCGTTTGAAACTAATGTTCGGTTCTGTCGTCCTATCCGCACAAATTATATTGTGGAATGAATACACAAGCGCGCGCGCTGAAAGAGAGAGAGAGAGAGAGAGAGAGAGAGAGAGAGAGAGAGAGAGAGAGAGAGAGAGAGAGA
>JAECMU010000001.1:16234-36561 GCA_016106625.1 Dracogyra subfuscus | reverse complement strand
GCCTTCCAACAAAACAACTACTCCTAAGGCATATGTCTGCAATGCGTCTGTGCAGCGAGAGAATGTGTAGTTGACACATTGAAGTCTTGGATGACAGCAAAACGGTATCCACATGTTGATGCATGTCATCGAAGCGACCAATTAACTAAATAAATAATCATTTTATGGGTTAGTTTTGATTGTTTGTGATATAAATTGGTGATAACAAAGAGTCCACTTCAAGAGATTATTTTTGTGCTATCAATGAATAATGTGGTTGACATTTAGTTACTCACAGAAACAGGTATAATTCTGGTAAATTTCGTATTTGAAACACGATGTCACTAATGAGTTTAAAATAATTATTAATGAAAATAAAATTTTTTTATATGATATGTATGTAATTTTGTCATTAGGTACTTTAAAAAACACAAATAAATAATGGTTTAAAGTACATACATGTACTCTTATAAGCACTGACCTATAAACGTAATACCGTAAATGTAGTAGTTAATGTTAGATGTTTTGGGCCTTTTTTTTTCTTTCTTTTTTTAAATGTTAGTGGATAATATCGGTAATTAAACATTACACTATCTTTTTCTTGATAGATTTGGGTAGAAGAGTGATTTTTGTTTTCCATTTTAAAAATCTGAATTTTTTAAATATATCCAAAAGTTATATCAAGAGTTGGGTGTAACTATTGTAGACAGTGTGTAAAAAGTATTGTATGTTGGAGACATAGCAGACACTGACTAAACAATCTTCTAGGGTGTTGTTAACACTTCTTTTCAAGTCATATATTCAGACCCCTGGAAAAAGGTAAAATAGCCCTAGAAAATGAACCAAAATAGTGTATGACCCCTGATTAAGTACAATGTACAGCAAACTTAATAATTAAACTATATTTTATTTCAACATTTGTATCTTTATATTTACACCTTTAGCATCCAAAAGATATAATATATCCATAGTGGTTTAACTGCTGGATTACATGTAAAAGTATTGTATGTTGGATACCACTGAATAAACGTCCTGCTGAGGTGTCGTTAAGAAACGATTCTTTTCAAGTCATATTTTTAGACTCCTGGAAAAATATAAAATAGTCCTGGAAAATGAACAAAAATAGTGCTTAAAAGTCCTGGAAAATGAAAACATTTGAAGTGTATGAACCCTGTTTGTACTATCCTGCCTGTGGGAAGCGCAAATAAAAGATCCCTTGCTGCCAGTCGTAAAGAGTAGCCCATGAAGTGGTGACAGCAGGTTTCCACTACAAACCCTGAGTGAGTGCTCCGCAAGGCTCAATCGGTAGGTGTAAAGCACTTGCTTCGACCAGTGATCCATAACTGGTTCAACAAAGGCCATGGTTTGTGCTATCCTGTCTGTGGGAAGTGCAAATAAAAGATCCCTTGCTGCCAATTGGAAAGAGTAGCCCATGAAGTGGCGACAGCGGGTTTCATCTTAAAATCTGTGTGATCCTTAACCATGTGTCTGATGCCATATAACTGTAAATAAAATGTGTTGAGTGCATCGTTAAATAATGCATTTCTTTCTTTCTTTCATAGGATTGAACCACGTCAGTGGATCACTTCTCTGAATGGGCTTTTGTCCATCCCAACCAGTACCCCACAACTGGTATATCAAAGGCTATGATATGTGCTGTCCTGTAAATGGGAAAGTACATATATAACAAATCTCTTGCTGGTAATGGGTAGCAGGTTTCCTCAAAGACTGTGTCAAATATCAAATGTTTGACATCCAGTATATCAATGTGCTCTAGTGGTGTCATTAAACAAAATCAACTTAAAACAGTTGTTTTATGTTCACTTCAGCCAGTGCACCATGACTGGTATGTCAAAGACTGTGGTATGTGCTATCCTGTCTGTGGGATGGTGCATATAAAAGATCGCTTGCTGCCAATCAAAAAGAGTAGCCCATGAAGTGGCGACAGCAGGTTTCCTCTCTCAATATCTGTGTGGTCCTTAACCATATTTCCGACGCCATATAACTAATTAAAATGTGTTGAGTGTGTTAATAAACAAAACATTGTTTTCCTTCCTTCATCAAAGACTTTGTGTCAAATACCAACTGTTTAACATTCAATATATTAATGTACTCTGGTGGTGTCATTAAACAAAACCAATTTTAATCTGTTGTTTATTTCAGCGAAAGCAAAGCATGCCAGCAGGATGAGTCACGTGTCTGGAAATGTGACATCTGGGGAAATGATTCATGTGTGTATCACCTCGGACAAAAACACACTGGGAGGAGCAGTGGCACTAATAAACAGCATTGTCTCCAACACCAAGTCAAAGGTCATGTTCCACATCGTCACAGACGAGGAGAGCATGGACCATTTAAGGTACATGTATCCAAACATTTCTGAAATCATTGAATTAGTTCTCGTTGAGATGACGAAATGACATCATATTTCACATGCACAGTCTGAGCTAGGACTGGAAATGAAGGAAATGTTTTGATTTGAAGGAAATATATTTTTTTAACATTGCACTCAATACATTTTATTTACAGTTTCATGGCGACAGACATATGGTTAAAGACCACACAGATATTGAGGAGGAAACCCACTGTCGCCACTCCATGGACTACTCTTGTCGATTAGCAGCAAAGGATCTTTTATATGCACCATCCTATTGACAGGATGACACATACCATGGCCTTTGATATAACAGTCATGGTGCACTGGTTAAAGAGCTAGGACTGGATAAGTAACATCATGTTATGGCGTCGCATCCCAAACTTACGTCATTATTGTTGTTATTATATGTGTTCTTCATTTCTCACTAGCGGGCAGCATGGCCCAGTGGTACAGTGCCCGCCTGATGTGCGGTCGGTTTAGGATCGATCCCCGTCAGCTAACCACTGGGTTTTTTCTCGACATAATCATATTTCCGACGCCAAAATAACCGTAAATATAATGTGTTAAGTGCGTCGTTAAACAAACCACCAAAACAAAAAAAATCATTTCTCACTAAGAGGATTCAAACTGTAGAGTGGGAGGGATGTAGCCCAGTGGTAAAGTGCTCGCCTGATGCACAGTTGATCTAGAACTGATCTCCATGTATGGAACCATTGGGTTATTTCTTGTGCAGTATGACTGGTTTCAGCCAGTGACCACAGCTGGTATATCAAAGGCCATGTAATGTGTTATCCTGTCTGTGGGATAGTGCATATAATTTAAAAGATCCCTTGCTGCATTGTGAAAAATGTAGCAGGTTTCCTCTGATGACTATGTGTCCGAAGTACCAAATGTTTGACATCCAGTAGCCTATGATTAATAAATCAGTGTGCTTTAGTGGCATTGTTAAACAAATCAAACTATAACTTTACACAGGTTGAACCCTGTATATTTTAAAGTTATCAGGGCTTCTAGAATTTTATAAAAATCTACTAGCCGTGGGATCAGTGGTTTGAAAAATAGCCATGATTAAAAATTCACTAGCCTTACAATTTTACTACTAATAATAATCAGATATGTCGCTTAAAGAGGGAGATTGATCTTAAAATCTTTAGACTGGGGTGGAAAGAGGGAGCAGGATATTTATATTTACAAAATATGTAAATGCAGCATTTGACAAGGGCATTTTTTCCACTAGCCGTCGGGCTAGTTATCGTAATTATTTACTAGCCCAACACTAACTATCACTAGCCACAGGAGTGGGGCTACCATAATCTAAAAGCCCTGGTTATAGTGACTGACTTGTATTGTTACAGCTACACTGAAAATTGTAATTTGGACCAGACCGAGGCATTCAAGTTCTGACTTTGTAAACCCTCTGTAAATTGACACTCTTTTCTCCCGTGTTGCAGCATCTGGATCATGAAGAGTAAATTAAAGGATGTGAACTATGAGATGAAGGCATTCAACACCAAGTGGGTGGAGGGCAAAATCAAAGTGAGAGGAGGTCGACTGGAGCTTGCAAGTCCTGTGAGTAACTTTCTCTCTTCACTTAACTTTACAGTAAATCCAGGGCAGGACATAGCCCAGTGGTAAACTGCTTGATTGATGCGCAGTCAGTTTGGGATCTATTCCCGTCTGTGGGCCCACTGGGCTATTCCTCGTTCCAGCCAGTGCACCCATGACTGGTACAGGGATTGAATTAGATTAAGCACTACGGCAATTGTAGTTATGCATCCTACGTTTGCCATAAAGCCCTCCCAATATCTCCCCAACCTACTTGAGCTTGCAACTCCTGTGAGTAACTTTCTTTTTTCACATACACTTACCTTGACATTGATTCATTCATTCATACTTATTTCTATGCTTATATATCCAATTAAGGTTCAAGCATGCTGTTCTGGACACACACACCTCAACTATCTGGACTGTCTGTCGAGAACAGTTAGTTATTAAGGGTGTATACCACCAAATCAAATCCCATAAACGACATACCTGCAACATATCAATCAACATAAATGCCATGGATATAAATACTACCACCCCTCACCCTTAAAGTGAATCAGAATTTTTTTTGGGGTCAAGCTGCTCATTTCTGAGATAACGGGTAGCATCTATGACTACCCTAGTTCGACACAAAATTTTAGTACTTTTGTTTTACAGGTACCCCATATATGTTCCAAGCACAAGGCTACTTGACACAGTGTTACTACATGAAATAAAATTGCATACATGTTTAGCCCAGATGAAACTAATGTTTTTTACAACCAACACACTCACATTTATAACCAATCACAGGACTTGTGGTATTCACTTCTCTATCAAAGGTTGGGTGCGTCTCAAACTTTGACCCACTGGGAAGTTATTTGGTTTAATACTATCGTAACCATGACACAACCAAGGTGGGTTTAACTTTACAATACATCTAGTTAGAACATCCTTTACCAGTCTTTAGTTTTTGAGCTACATGACCACACCCCCTCTTCATGCTCATAAATTCAATCCATTGGGTGTGAAATACCATGCTTCTCATTTAAATAAACTATATTTTTTCTCTAAACAAAATGTCCAGGGTTTTTAAAAATACATCTGCTTCACAAATTAGGTTTGCTGTAGCCTGACACAGAGATAGCACTCAATTGGTTTTGTTTTAAATATTTATTTTCCCCAGTCCATTCTGACCATATCACGGTTGGAGAGCCTTGAATTCATGGCCTTACATCAAAATGATATAATTTATATACAAGTACATATATCTAATTTGTGGTATAATATATAATAATTTTATATAATCATAGATAACAATTTGATACATCAGTGCATTTGTAATGTTTAATACAGCTTGAATTTAATAACAGAAAAGGGCTCTATATTAAATTGTGCTACAGGGTTACATAAAGGCTGTACCTAAAATGGTAATATATAATTAAAAAAAAAATAAATGTATTCCTTAAATGTGTGACTTCCCTAAAAAACACTGCAATAAATTTTTTATAAAATTAATGCAGTTTTCAATTTTGTTTTTCAGTTGAATTATGCAAGATATTACCTTCCAAAGCTGTTTCCGAAGCTCAATGAAAGAATAATTTTCATTGACGATGACTGTATTGTTCAAGGTTTGTAAACACTTCCTGGATAATAGTACATATAATTTGTATTTGTTAATGAATATGTGATGCAAGTATAAATAATTATACATTGTTTTCTGTGGAAGGGGTGGGATGTAGCCCAGTGGTAAAGTGCTCAAGGGATGTATGGTCACTCTAGAAGCAATTCCCATTGGTGGACCCATTGGGCTATTTCTCATTCCAACCAGAGCCCCAAGACTGGTATATCAAAAGCCATGGTATGTGCTAATATATGGAGTTTGCACATTTATTAATTGAAGAATGTGCAAACCCAGGAGCATTTTTGTGACAAAATAAATTGAAATATGTGTACATCACACTATATTACCAGCCTCAGTAGTGTCGTGGTTAGGCCATCAGTCTGCAGGCTGGTAGGTACTGGGTTCGGATCCCAGTCGAGGCATTGGAGTTTTAATCCAGATACCGACTCCAAATCGTGAGTGAGTGCTCCTCAAGGCTCAGTGGGTAGGTGTAAACCACTTGCACCGACCAGTGATCCATAACTGGTTCAACAAAGGCCATGGTTTGTGCTATCTTGCCTGTGGGAAGCTCAAATAAAAGATCCCTTGCTGCCAATCGGAAAAAGTAGCCCATGAAGTGGTGACAGCAGGTTTCCTATCAAAATCTATGTGGTCCTTAACCATATGTCTGATGTCATATAACCATAAGTCCTTAACCATATGTCAGATGCCATATAACCATAAGTCCTTAACCATATGTCTGATGCCATATAACCATAAATAAAATGTGTTGAGTGTGTCGTTAAGTAAAACATTTTCTTTCACACTATATTATTTGTACTGTTAGTAGTAAGAAGAATTGTGGTTTAGTCATAGGTTTATGTTTACCTGCAAACTTAAGCTTACAGTGTTTTGTGAAATTAGGCCCAGTGTTCCCGCCATACCACATATCCTGAATGACTACACTGCCAACGTTATGAATTGTTATGAACCTCATACCAGGGCTTCTAGATCAAGGTAGCCTTACTCACATGGCTTGTGATATTCAATTTTGGGCTAGTAAAGAACTACAATTGCCATGCCCGACCACAAGTGAAAAACATTTGTCAAATATTGCAGTTAAGGTCTAGTTTATAAATATGAATATCCTGCTCCCCCCACCCCAAACTGCCAGTTTTTCAGCTATGACTCCCTCTTTAGGTAACATTTCATTATTACTATTATTTAGTAAAATTGTTTTAACTTAAAGTAAAGTTGGGTTACTGAATTTTTAATCATGGCTAGTAAAAACATTTTATATCACTGATCACATGGCTAATGGGTTTTATAAAAATTCTAGAAGCCCTGCTCGTACTTATAAAGGTTGTTTGTTGTTGTAGGTGACATATCGGAGCTGTACCACATGAAGTTTAACAAAGGTCACTTTGCAGCATTCTCGGAGGATTGTGTGGGTGCCAGCAAAAGACTGACCCACATGAAGGTAAACACGTGGAAATCTGTCTCCTTGAACCAACCGTAATCCTATCAAAACCAGCCAAGTTTCATTGTCCCAATTTTCTCATTTCTAATGTGCAACCTTCTAAACACTGGATTCTGTTTAAATTGGATAAATATTAGGTTTCCTATGTCATCTGGTTTAGATAGGAGGGGCGGGATGTAGCTCAGTGGTACAGCGCTCGATCGATGCATGGTCAGTCTGGGATCGATCCCCATCGGTGGGCCCATCGGGCTATTTTTCGTCACAGCCGGTGCACCACGACTGGTATATCAAAGGCTGTGGTATGTGCTATCCTGTCTCTGGGATGGTGCATATAAATGATCCCTTGCTGCTAATCGGAAAGAGTAGCCCATGAAGTGGTGACAGTGGGTTTCCTCTCTCAATATCTGTGTGGTCCTTGACCAGATGTCTGACGCCAAATAACCGTAATTAAAATGCGTTGAGTGCGTCGTTAAATAAAACATTTCTTTCTTTCTTTGGTTTAGATAGGTTTCACTCTGTCGTAAAATCCCTCTAATCTGGACACACATGGGTAGGTTTCAACCAAACTTGATCCAAATAAAGTGTTGTTATTTTTCTAGCCAATTCAAATCTGTGATGGGTGGTCTGTCCTCTGCCTTTTTACTTCTTCTCAAATTTCACCAGGCATGTTTCAACCAAACTTGGTCCAAAATTTAATATGGCTACCCTGGCCTATCAAGACATTTTTGATTTCTCAAAATCTATTGGGCAAACTTAAACAAAACTTAGTACAAATGATTCTCTCAAGGACGACAAAGTGTTGGGAATTAAAAGTTTAACCAAACTTTTGTAATTTTTCATGACAATTTGAAATCTGCGCTAGGTTCTGATTGGCTGAGAGATTTTCAACTCTGACCATCACCAGGTTACATCTTCATTTAGTTCCTAACTAAGTCACAGGTGAAATTCAAATTCACAAAATGTCAAGGCATATGCTGTCACTGTGATAAAAGCAGATCGTTCATTGGTTCAGGTTACAATACATTCATATGCACACCTTCATTAGTTCATATGCTATGTCAATAACCAAATGACCATCTGTGATAAATCATTATTAGAAAAAAATTAATATTTTATTTAACGATGCACTCAGCACATTTTATTTATGGTTATATGGCATCAGACATATGGTTAAGAACCACACAGATATTGAGAGAGGAAACCCGATATCGCCACTTCATGGGCTACTCTTTCCGATTAGCAGCAAGGGATCTTTTATATGCACCATCCCACAGACAGGATAGCACATACCACAGCCTTTGATATACCAGTCGTGGTGCATTGGCTGTGACGAGAAATAGCCCAATGGGCCCACCGACGGGGAAATCATTATTATGTTCACTTTTCAGAGGTGTAGTTAGGTTAATAACAGGTGAGAAGTTCAGGTCCCATACTGACCATTACTTTGGCTTACTTTCCATTCTGTTTTGTTGTGTTCCTTGCCCTTCCCAGATGTACCTTACCTTGCTTTGCACTGTCTTTTTCTGTCCTGGCTTATCCTGTTATGTCTTACCCTGTTCAGCCTTTAGTCTGAAGCCCATAAAATATTAGCAATTTAGCGAATTTGCTAAGAAAAATATGTCGTCAAAGTCAAGTTTCATGTAGTAAAACCACCAAATTAGCGGCACATCTACATCTATAAATGACCAATGATTTTTTAATTAGGTTTTTGGGGAATTAGTAATGAAATGTATTTGCCAAATTAAACTTTAATTTGCGTTTGGCAATTTGATGAGTGACCACTTAAACTCTGCCCTGTTCTGCCCTGCTCTTCTGTGCCCTCACCACTTACCTCAAGGCCTCTTCTCATCTCACCTTGCATCACTGTATGTAAAACGTTATTAGTCTCCTACCGGTCTAGCGGGCAGCATAGCCTAGTGGTACAGTGCCCGCCTGATGCGCGGTCGGTCTAGGATCGATCCCCGTCAGATAACCACTGGGTTTTTTTCTCGACATAACCATATGTCCGACGCCAATATAACCGTCATTATAATGTGTTGAGTGCATTGTTAAAAAAATAAAAATAAAAAAAATAATCCTACCGGTCTGTCTGTCCCACATCTAGTTTTCCGTATGTTTATTTCAGAAGGCCTTGAGATATTGAGCTGAAATTTTGTGTATAGCTTTATCATGTACTCTTACAGACCAAGTTTGACTTTCATTGTGATTTTCCCTTTAAGGGTGTGTACTACCAAATCAAATCCCATAGATGACAATAGTAACAAATGTGGCTAAAACTCCTATCTGCGGTGTATCAATGGACATAAATGCCACATATATAAATACTATCACCCCTCACCATTAAAGTGAATCAGAAAAAATTGGGGTCAAGCTGCTCATTTCTAAGATAACGGGTAGCGTCTATGACTACCCTAGTTTCACACAAAATTTGAGTACTCTAGACTTCTTGAAACAGTGGTACTAGATGAAATAAAATTATATACATTTTTAGCCCAAATGAAACTAATTTTTTTACAACAAACACACTCATATTTATCACCAATCACAGAACTTGTGGTGTTCAATTCTTTATCAAACGTTGGGTGTACCTCGAACCTTTACCCAGCAGAAGTTATTTAGTTTAGTACTACCTTGACTTAGAAGATAAGAAAATTAGTTTTCCGAACCCTTTTTTGTTTACAATGCCTGAGGATATTGAGATGAAATTTTATATTAGATTTATCACATACTGTTACAGATCAAGTGTGACTTTAATGGTGATTTACCCACTTTTCACAGAATTATGTACCTTGAATTTAGGAGATAACGAAAAATTGTTGGGTCCTGTGGGGGACATGTATTCTCATAATTCTTGTTTTAAAATGTTTTCTATATTTCTTTTTTTATTGTTCTAGAACAACTATGCTGATTACATTGACTTCAAGAACAAACAGGTGAAGCTAATGAAGATAAAACCGACGACGTGCTCGTTCAACTCGGGTCTGTTCGTCACGGATCTCTCGGCATGGAGGAAACAACGCATCACTCAACAGCTGGAGTACTGGATGGAGCTCAATACAAAGTACTTTCACTTTCATTTTAATATTTTATTATGGTGTGTAGTGTATGGGTGAATTGTATGGGTGGGTGGGTGGATGAATGGATGGATGGATGGGTATATGTGTGGGATTGTATGGGTGGATGGATGAATGGATGGATGGATGGGTGTATGTGTGGGATTGTATGGGTGGGTGGGTGGATGAATGGATGGATGGATGAGTGTATGGGTGGGTGGACGAATGGATGGATGGATGAGTGTATGGGTGGGTGGATGAATGGATTGATGGATGGGTATATGTGTTGGGATTGCATGGGTGGATGGATGTGTGGGTGTTTTTGTGGGTGGGTTGACAGGTGGATGAATGGGTGGGTGGGAGGTTGGTCGGTTTGTGCTTGATTGGTGGAAGGATGGATGGACTGAATGAGTGATCTTGTGTTTATATGTGAATCTGTTTGATAAAAATGTAGCTGGTTTCCTCTCTCTGTATGTCAGACAGGGCTCATACTGCAAAAATCTTTGGTTTAGCCAATTTTCAGATATGTAGAATATGTCCTTGAAAATTATTAAAATGGGATTAATTTAAGGAATATTTTATTAGTCAAAAACTGAAATGTTGTAGCCATTTTGGATAAAAATTAACTATTACCAATAGACAGGATGAACCATGTCAAAATTATCAAATGTTTGACATCCAATAGTCAATGATTAATAAATCAGTGTGCTCTAGTAGTGTGGTTAAACAAAACAAACTTAATTGTTTGATATAATTATGTAGGTAGTTGGGTAGGTAATAGCACAAAAATACATGTATTCAATTTGTGTTACCGGTACTGAATGTATTGATCAAAAGATATCTCTTTGTTTTTCAGGGAGGAGGTATATGGAAATGAAAGGGGTGGTGGCGGCTCTCAGCCCCCAATGATGTTAGTGTTCTACAAAAAATATACAGAAATACCCCCAACCTGGCATGTTAGATATTTAGGTAAGTCACACTTGGGCTAAATTAAGGAACAAAAAATATATATATTGTCCCCAGTAACACGAGCAGTGTCAACGTTAGAGGCCTCGAATCATTACTGTACAATTGTATGCTGCATAATTTTTTTTACAGAAATTTGTTTGTACTGTATGAAATATAATTAACCTATTTTTTTGTGTAATATAACAATAAAAGACTTCTTTGAAAATGCATAGATAAATCAGATTTGAACCCCCCACCGAGAAAATAATAATAATTTTTTTTTTTTTAAATGTATGTATTTGAAATGGAGCAGGACGAAGCCTAATGCATGGTCGGTTTAGGGTTGATCCCCGTCGGTGGGACCAATGGGCTAGTTCTTGTTCCAGCATGTGCACAACAACTGGTATGCCAAAGACTGTGGTATAATAGAATCTATCACCATTGTCCGGTATAGATAAGGGAATTCCAACCCAAGGGACAAAACATTTTGTCCCACGAGTTGGAATTCCCTTATCTATACCTGGCAACGGTGATTGATTCTTTTTCTTGCCCACTTAGTAACTAAAGCAAAAATGCGCTTACTTGTTACTTTTATGTTGCATTCCTTCCATTCTTGGCCACTGTAAACATTGAGTCTACAGACTCCTTTAACCATACGCGCTAAAAAGTAGTCTTATTGGACAAAATAAAATAATAATAGTTTCACGATTAAGTTCAAATTTTAAATTTCATTAACATAACCTTTTGGAGGATTATAAAAATAAAAATAATACAACATGAATTGGCAGCTTCAAAATAGAGTTGTCTCCAGTTACAAGTAACCTCATAACCGCGTATGTAGAAATTGTCTATTCCCGTGGGTAAGATAGATTTATCTAGCACCCCGTGGGTAAGATAGATGTATCTAGCACCATACAAAAGCTAGTGGGTAAGAATGTGCTATCTTGCCTGTGGGATAGTGCATATAAAAGATCACATGCTACTAATGAAAAAATATATTTGGTTTTCTCGCTAAAACTTCACGTTGAAATTACCAAGAATAAATTGACATCCAATAGCTGATAATCAGTAAATAAATGCAATATTCTAGTGATATCGTCGTTAAACAAAAACAAACTTTGAAATAATAAAACTTACCCTGGATCTAGTCATACCCTATCTGTGTTGATATATACATGGTATTTCTCGTAAAGCTATTAGAGGATTATTTATCACTTATTTTATGTAATTATTTAGTTGTAGCGTTCTAGCTCAGCTAGTAGAGTGCTTGGCTGAGGTGCTTTGGGCATTTACTGACTGAGTATTTTCCATCTCAATTAGTGCACCATGACTGGTATATCAAAGGCCTTCGTAATAGTATGGCAGGGCTGCAGAAAGTAGTGCCATGATTGTTTGATTACTTCAGTGATTTAATTTTAAAAATAAATACTCTTAACTAGGCCCGGTTACAAGCAATCTAGTAAGCACAAATATATTGCACTATGTGAAACACAACATCCTTATCTGTAAGATGCCACAACTTATGATTTCTGTCGATTATCTGGTAGGTACTGGGTTCGAATCCCAGTCGAGGCATGGTATTTTTAATCCAGATGCCGACTCCAAACCCTGAGTGAGTGCTCTGCAAAGCTCAATGGGTAGGTGTAAACCACTTGCACTGACCAGTGATCCATAACTGGTTCAACAAAGGTCATGGTTTGTGTTATCCTGTCTGTAAGCAGTGCATATAAAAGATCCCTTGCTGTCTATTTTAAAAGAATAGCCTCTAAAAAACCCACCACAGTGTCAGAATGACCATATGTTTGATGTCTAATAGCTAATGATAAGAAAAAAAATCAATGTGGTCATTAAATAAAACAAATTTCTTTTCTTTTTTTGGGTCAATGATTCCCCGTTTCACACCGGAACAATATTTATGGGTTTGCAAAGTCACAGAGCAGTGCAATAGAATCTCAAACTGGGATCGCACATGATGTAACATTAAAATATTTTTTAGAGAAAATATAGTTTGTTCAAATGAGAAGCATGGTAAGTTGTATAGTAATATAGAATATGCATGAGGTAAATAACATCAGATATTCCTTCTTTCTAGGATGGACTCCGGGCACAAGCTACACTAAACAGTTTATCCGGGGTGCCAAGCTTCTGCACTGGAACGGTCGATTTAAGCCGTGGGGGCGACAGACACAGCACGTGGAGGTGTGGAACAAATACTATTTGACGGATCCTACAGGAACATTCAAACCAGTTAGACGGTCCTAAGGTGTGAACGAAACAAAAGACGAACACGATCAAAAACACTAATGCTTGACACACACGAGCCAATTAACACCAACTTGACTGTCAAGTCAGTACTCTGGAAATGTACCAATGTTCACCAGCCGACGTGACAGTCTAATTTGGAAAAAACAGGAGATGAGACACGACTGTTGCGTCTTTGTCTTGCACACATATACTATTACCAATTAACACCAACTCAACTGTTACGTCAGTGTTAATCGGTAGGTGTGTGCCAAGCATAAAAGTCTGCTGAGCCAAATATACATTAAAGTTTAAATTTAAAGCCAAACATACACATCAGTGATAAACATGTTTTACTAAAATGTAAAGAGTTTTTAATGGTTTTGTTTGCTGTCTTTCTTTGCATGGGTGGGGGGATGTTCTGCAGTTGATGAGTGAAATGAGTTTTTGAAATCAAGCATGGTTTGATTCTTTAAACATATTTTAACTGAACATGGGTTTTTTTTGTTTAGGGGGGGGTGACATATTTTTTACTGCCGTGTGCTTTTGGCTTAATCCTTCAATGTGATCTTCTCTTGCTCTTAAGACTATGTTTTACATGTAGTTAGTCCTGAGACAATACATTGTGAGGTATTTCTATGTAAAACTTGGGTTTTTTGCCTGAAATAGGTTGTTGGGTTTGGGGTTTTGGGGGGATTTTGTGCAGCCATGTGAAATTATTCTGAATGTATATTTATTATTATCAATTCTAGTCTATATTATCAAACTCTGGTCTCATAAAAGTACAAATTTAATGATGTTATATCTTTTTACCATGGCATTAGAATCTTAGTTTAAGGCTTCCATTTACCACGGGGCGGGATGTAGCCAAGTGGCAAAGTGCTCACTTTATGTGTGGTCTTTATGTCTAGGATCTATCCACGTTGGTGCGACCATTGGGTTATTTCTCATTCCAACCAGTGCACCACGACTGGTATATCAAAGTTTGCGGTATGTGTTATCCTGACTGTGGGATGGTGCATATAATGGATCTCTTGCTACTAATGGAAAAATGTAGCAAGTTTCCCTCTCTAAGACTATATGTCAAAATTACCAAATGTTTGACATCCAATAGCCAGTGATTAATAAATCAATGTGCTCTAGTGGTGTCATTAAACAAAACAAACTTTTAATTTTTCCATTGATTAGATTAGTGGTCTGTATGTTATTATAATAAAACAGTGAATTTATAATAACCTGAGCCCAGATCCTCAAAGCCATCTAAGTGCTACGATGTCGTAAAACATCGTAGGCTATGACATCACTATATGGTGAACATTGTAGTGACGTCATAGTTTACAACGGTTTTACGATTCTGTAGTCCAAAATCTCTAGCCTGGATTGAAAAACCGAAGACAATTAAATATATTTATAAATCCACCAACTAAATCCAAAATAAATATCTAATAAAGTAATTTAATAAAGTCACCCAGGTTCAGGTTAATGACATATTACAGCAGTGAAATAAAGAATGTCCATCAGTCCAAGTCAGATAGTTACTATTTCTTAAATTGGGATTTAGTTGATTTTTCAACCCCTGCTTCACAGAGTTGTCTTACATTGGTGTTGTGAATCATTATTAGCTTTAACATGAATATTATAAGAGCAAAAGAGCATTTGAGTGGTGGTTGGAATCAAGTCAATAGCCATCTGTGGTTTTGTCAAATGCCTCGAAATATTTGTTTTACCTACAGTATTT
The DNA here is from genome assembly GCA_016106625.1 of Dracogyra subfuscus. Lineage (NCBI taxonomy): Eukaryota > Metazoa > Mollusca > Gastropoda > Neomphalida > Peltospiridae > Dracogyra > Dracogyra subfuscus. Next base: position 21,618 of record JAECMU010000001.1, on the reverse strand, counting down.
AGTGTTTTCCCTAGCTTGTTTTAGCATGGTGCAGCACCATGCCTCAATAGTCTAACATCATGCTGCCATGAGATTAAACAAGCCTTTTTCAACAATTAATTCTAAAATTGCCTTTATAAAACACCCAAAAAGATATTATTATTAATAAAATATGCCTTTTATTTCTTTTGCCATTCATTTATTAAAGCAAGCACATAAATAACATTAATGTTTATTTCAATTAATTTGTGTGTATTTTTAATGAAAAACAAGTGCCCCGAAAATGGTAAAAATGTTCCAAAAGTGTTTGGGTTTCCATGCCTTGCTAAATTTCTAGGGAAATCACTAGTATTTAAAGGGACATACCCTAGTTTCAGTTCATGAAAATTAACATTAAGTTTAGTTTAATTTACAAACCTGTAATACATTTTGATAAAGTTACAATTGAGTGAAACATGAGTCTTTGACTTTGAAATGGTGAAATACCCTCTAAAATATAATAAAACTCGACTACATAACTGCTACTTCTCAGAGGCACGTGCCTTTTTTAAAATATGAGAAATGCATTTTGTGATATTAGAAAACATCAGGATGACCAAAAACACTTCAAATGTACGGAAATGGATACTTTAAACAATAAAAGTTAAGTAAAGTATGATTTCAGTTATCAAAAAACGTCTCCAATAGTCAAAACTATGTCTTAGTGTTTAAAAACTAGGGTATGTCCCTTTAAAGACAAAACTTTTTGTATAGTTGTACATACTTTTTGTCATGTAACAATGTGAAATGCTGAAGTAATAAAATTAACTTAAGAAAACTTGTATTATACGATATATTTGTAGCCAGTCTTATAAGAGTTTGTTTTTATATTGCTTTACTAATTTAGTGCCGTACAGCATTGTGTTAAAATTAACATTTAATTTATTAAATACTAATAGGCCAGTATGTACTGATCCGAGGAACACGAATCTCACATTGACTTCCAGACACAATTTCAATAAATGTTTAATGAGTGAATTATATATATATATATATATATATATATATATCAAAGGCTGAATAGAAATGAATAATTTTCCTAATATTTTTTTATTATTCTTATATCATTTGTATACCTTTTTGTTTCTTTACAATGAATATGTATGTTAAATGACACATCGAACAAAGATAGAAATTAAATGACATTTAGAGTACATATCTGGTTCCATTACTTTAAATAAGAAGATGTACTTAAAAATAAGTGTGGAACAAGACTAGAAGTAACTTCAAATCCCATCCCATGAAAGTCCTTCTGTAATTGGTTTTGATCATTGATTGAGAATAAAGATGCTCTCTCTCTCTCTCTCTCTCTCTCACACACACACACACACACATACATGTATGTGCATGCACCCTCACACTCATATGTGCATGCGCACAAGCGCACACACACACAAACAAGATAAACACACACCATCCGTCCAGAATTCTTCCAGACAGATCTAGCGATCACTTATCGAATTCCTTATCATCGATTATCTTATTAGCTTTATCCGTTACACATATCTACACTAATCAAATAACCTTAATATCAGAATTATTATGTACTATATTTGTATTATAACCAAATGTATAATTTTTATGTCTGTCAATATCTACTTTAAAAAAAATCATTATCCGTGTAGAGGTGTGCCTAGTATAAAATAAGTGGGGAGGCAGTAGGAAAAAAAGAATCGAAGGTACTGTGATAAAGTCTCTTTTTCAGGGCTACATTCCACAACGCAATCTTATAACTAAGATCACCTTAAGTGCATAAGGTGCTTAAGGTGATTTTAGTGCTAAGATTACTTCGTGGTAGATGAAAAATGGCACATTTTGAAATGAAAAGGGCAGCTTTTTTTTGTTTTTGTCAGGGATGTAACTTTTCCCCATCCTCTCCTACCTGCACCGCTCTAGGTAAAGCATGGAACGTTTTGTTACAGCACTTTTGAACTAAAATGGCCACTTTTCCTTACCTTTCCCGTATACTTGCACCACGCTAGACTAAGCATGGAATGTTTTGTTACCTACTTCAAGTGATTTTTAGTGCTAAATTCGCTTTGTGAAAAATGGCCCAGATAGACCAAAAATGGCACTTTTGAACTAAAATGGCTACTTTTCCTTACCTTTCCCGTATACTTGTACCACGCATGGAACATTTAGTTATTTACTTCAAGTGATTTTTAGTGCTAAATTCGCTTTGTGAAAAATGGCCCAGATAGACCAAAAATGGCACTTTTGAACTAAAATGGCCACTTTTCCTTACCTATCCCCTATACTTGCACTGCGCTAGGTAAACCATGGAACATTTTGTTTCCAAAATTTCGAAGTACATTTTTAGTCAATTGAAAATTCATTAACACCTACAACTACTGTTTTAATGTTTTAAAATTGTGTAGTGATCTCTAAAACTTGCACAGAAAATCACAATGCGATACTGAACAAAATCTTCCCTGTACAGCCATGCAGGGCTGGAAATAGCGGCCTGTGAAAAGCAAAAAGTGATTAATTTTGTAGACATTGCAGGTGAAATATAAATTACCTATAGTTCCGTGATTATTCCATATTAATAATATTACAGACCTAGAAACAGCAGCCTGTACATGAAAAGCAAAAACCAGTCAATATTTTAGACCTAGAACATGCAATAAAAATTCACCTGCTAAAATTATGTAAAAAATCGCAGATAAGTTTTTAAGAGACAGATGTATGTATGCCAATACGATCATCTCATCTTCTATGAGATTGAGTTCTAGATTCTGTTATATTTTCCTTTTATAGTACTCCAAAATACATCCCAGAGGTCCTAATATTTCCCACACACTGTCCCAAATCGAACTCTCCACAAACCCTGTGCTGTCTTATTTATGGCAGGCCATAGTATTTCTTAGCAGTCCAGTTTTTTTTCTTTCAGGTGTATAAATAATTATATTATATTCATTTGTGAATATATTTGACATGTATTTTTGTTGTAGTGTGACTGTTTTTGATTTTTACATTATTTGATGTTCTTGAGTGAGTTGACTGTTTGTTCTCATTATAGATGTATTACCATGAGTAATCATTATTCTATTATACCTTTATACATGTATTACCGTACTTAACGAATAAATGTGGTGGTATTTTGTTTTTATTCTTCGGGATGAAATAGAGTAATGAACTATTAAGTGTGTATAATTCTCACTTTAGTCCAATACATCTGCTGTACAAATTCAGTTGATGTATCGGATTATTGTCACATGTATTAAACAAACGTGTCTGAAATAGCTGTCTTTTTCTTCTCTCAAACCTTCTAGTGTATCTATAGTAAAGACTGACCTGTATTAAGTAGCAGTCTCAAGGCCAGCTCTGGGTATTCAGAAAATGTTGCCAAATTGTCTTCAAAATGCAAAATTTATGGCTATTTTCCAACAGAATATTAAGTATTACACAAAACATTTTCGCCAAATTAAAATAACATTTGCCAAGTATTCTTAAAATTTGCAATTGGTGAATTTGTTGAGTACCAGAGCTAGCCCTGAGTCTGTCTGTCAAAAGACTGTCCTGAGTTTTGGCTGCCATTGTTATGATGTATCCAACTAACAGAGACTTTTTAATGCAAATTTACATTTTAAGTAATTTGTTTCTTTAGAATATCATTATGTATATCCAAGGAGTTTCTGGACATCCTAATGTTTGTAGTAACTGAAATCCCATTTTACTTCCTAATACCCAGTACCTTTTGTTTCATATGAAAGTATTTGGAAATACAGTCGAATTTATTGCATATTGGTTTATAGCATAAATCGATTATTTGCATATTATTCAGCTGCACAGAACCATTTAGCATTAAATCAATACAAATTATGTCACATAGTTGAATAGCCATATGTACCATAATATCCAGTTTGTCCTACTACAAACATTGGGATGACAAAACATACACTGTATATATAGACCTTGATATTTTAACCAATGAAATGTAGAAAATATATTTCTTACACACCCACTGGTGAAAACACTATACGTTATTTTTGGTTATACATGGTTGTTAACACATGTACATGTATTAACAATTTCAAGACCAATGCTGTTTAACTAGACGAGGTTGATATTTTACATATTAAAAATAATAGGTTACCATGCCAATAATGTATTTGGTTACCACAAACTGCTTAAATGCATATCAATATCTCGGGAGAGTGTCTTTAAAAGTCTAGGGCTCAGTTGTTTGAAGTATAATAAACTGTAACCCTGGATTAGTAGCTTCATATTATTATTTTAAAGGCATACTGTCACGGATTTAAGGACCTTATTTATCTAAAAATGGATAATAAATAAAAATTACATTAATTGTTGGAAAGCAAATCTAGCTATTGGATCACCTTAACTGAACCATGATGGAGTGAAACCCATCTTAATTCTTTCGGCAATTTTAGTTTTTGAATTATGGACCATTGCCATAATTAAATTATTTTTACAAAATATCATTAATAAATGGAGTATGGTGGTTATGAAGATGGTTGAATAAAGTACATTTACTATTTAGGGACAAATCAAATTATTGTTGTCCAGGTAATACTTTGCTAGACCATTAAATAGGTCAGTGGTCTTTGACAATATGCCTTTAATTTTTGGTGCACAATTATAAAATAAACTTACAGCAGCTTTCAACATTATGTTTTTAGTTGGGTATTATTTGCAATGATTCAGTGATTGGTTTTGAAAATTTCTGTTGACAACTGGTTAAGTTAACTTAACATTTGAACAACTGTCCCAGGTTTTGGTCCTGTCTTTGGTTGTTACCTAGCACATATTTGACTGCGTACGCCTTAACAATTTTAATCATATTTTATCATGCCATCAAGCAAAAATGTGCCAATAAATGTTGTGAAATATTGCTTTGCTTTATAACCCCAGTTTCCCGGGTGTTTTTTTTTTCTTTTTTCTAATGTTTTGGTACATAAGAGGTTCACCATGTGTTTTTAGAGCTAAAATTATTCTTTGTTGTATGCATTTGTCTTTTTATTATAACATTTTATAAAAAAAAGTAGTCCAGGCATGCGATTCTTCCGCTAATTGGCAGAATTCTGTTTTTATTTTTTATTTTTATTTCATTTATTTTCCCTGCATTCTGCACTCCAGTTATGTGCCTTCGGCACACTTGTATCATTTTCAGCTTTTTTAGACATGTTTCAATCATATGCCTGACTACTTATGTCCATGTATTTATTTTATATAACAAGTACATTGTATTTTAGTTAGAAGTTGTATGTATATGCTTTGTATTTTTAACCTCGATTAGTAGAGCACCCGATTGAAATGTTTGGGATTTAGGTTGTAGGATTAAACTTCATCGGCAGACCATTTGGGGTTTTTCGCCATCTTGACCAGTGCCCCCCCCCCCC
>JAECMU010000001.1:0-10988 GCA_016106625.1 Dracogyra subfuscus | reverse complement strand
GGCGTCGGACATATGGTTATGTCGAGAAAACCCCCAGTGGTTAGCTGACGGGGATCGATCCTAGACCGACCGCGCATCAGGCGGGCACTGTACCACTGGGCTATGCTGCCCGCTACTTTAAATATGTGCTAACCTCTTTCCTAATATAGCTTTATAAATTTAGAACCGATCTAAGGTGCAAACTCCATTTGTCCGTAATCCGAATGCGCACGTATACGTATACCGTAACGTATACTAATGTATACGTAACAATCACTTTCTATACAAATATGTTGAGAAGATTACATGTATGCGTCTCTGTGTGCGTATGCATCTGTGTATATGTAACAGATAAAAATTAACTTCTACTTAGGGGATTCGAACCACAGACTCTCAGTACGAGATTCCAGTGGTCTACCAACTACCAATAAGGAGCACTTTATACCAACTCTAATACATATAGTGATAGAGTCTATTTGTCTGTAATACGTAACCGTGTGCGTATACGAATTCGTAATCCGTAATTATGCATAATCTTCTGTATATAACATTCACTCAATGCATAAAGTGAATGTTAAAAATTGTACAGTATATTGTTATATATTATATGTATACATGTATATATTGTGGACAAATGTAATTGTGCCCTATAGAATACGTATACGTATATACGTATACGAATTAATTACGGACAAGTGCGCCTAAGTTATACGGAAAATAGATCGATATGATGACATTGAAATAGACTGGTGTGAGTTCGGTTGTGGCGTAGCATGTTTAAGTGTTACGTTTATCAACATGGCCGATAATGAATGTGAACGTGTTCTTTGCGTCAAAAATGAAGTATTTGTGTTTAAAATACCACCAAGACAATCAAACAGGGGTTACAGGTTTGAATCAGAAATCATAATTTGTATTTTGACAAAAGTTGAGACGCGTTCTATTTATATTAATGCTAAATAAAGCCCAATATATTTATACAGAAAAAGGGGAGGGTCGTAACTTATTGTCATTAATCATTTATTCAAATTAAAGGCATTTCTTTTCTGACTTTGTAAATGACATTTGTATGAGACTTATAGACATACAGGTATATACTTTATCAAGGTAGATGGTAAAATATATGCCATTCTCCTCTCCTACCCAACTTTAAACTTTATATCGATAGATACTAAGATAGGCCCAATGATAGGGATAGAGTCAAGACTCATAGTCATAGAGTCACTAAGAGTGGATATCAGGACAAGAGTTCGGAACGTTCCAGCATTCAGGCTTAGGTGTACGGTTAGTGTTAGCATGCATTCATGCTGGAATGTTCGGAACTCTTTCATTTGTTAAATACTGCATTTATACTACAAATGAATATTTACCCCCAGCCCCCAAATCTAAGGATTTTAAAGCTATATTTCCCTCTTTAGCCGGTGACATATCTGATTATTACTGTCAGTAAAATTGTATTAAAAGTAAAGTAGGGCATGTTAATTTTTAATTGTGTCTAGTAAATTCTTAAAATTACTGATCTCATGACTAATGGATTTAAATTTAATAAACATTTTAAAAACCCTGCAAAAGAATGAGCCTACCAAGTGAATATCTTTACATTTATAGTTTTGTAGTCTGATATACAAGTGCTCGTTATTGGCAGTCAGCTAAGTTATGCAACAATTCACTGTAACCGAGTGGTGGTTTGTGTAAATTTGTAGTTCCCTAACAGACAGACCAACCAGTTGTGAAATATTGTACAAGTTTGGAAACATTTATTTTAAATGAATATGAAAAGTGGAACTAAATTAAAGTAATGCTATTATATGCCGATGTTTGAATTCTTACATGATAGAACTATGAAACGATGTGGGTTTTTATAAATATAATTAATGTTGTAATCAAATTAATTATTATACTTTTATGTTGCTTTTCGTTCAGAGCTGCTGATTGGAAACTGGACAACCCGGACTGGACAGGGCGAATGCGGATTGTTTCTAAAGGAAAGGATTTGAATATCAAGTTGGAAGACAAAAATTCAGGTACGTCAGTCTGAAACCAAAGTTTGTGTTATTGAAACCAATGTTATTAAGCTACCAATTTTTTTCAGAGGTTGTTTAATCAGACACATGTTTTTTTATACCTGTGGGTCACTTTTAACAAGCGACAGACCTGGAAACCACAACTGGAGAAAGCCAAGGCCAAAGCTCGAAGAAAACTTGCCATAATGAGAAAACGGATCCAGTGCATGGTCAACAGCAGCAAAGTCACATCAGGATAATAACTGGAGCAATGAGGTCAACCCCCATTGAGAAAATGGAATAGCTCATTGGCATCGTCCCTCATCGAACGCCGGGACTCAAAGCTCATGATACAAACCACTAAGCTCAAGTCTTTGCCACAACACCCAATAAACAAGAGACTCGAAACGTAAACGTAAATCGACGATTCTTATTACTATTATAGATCAAATAATATAGTTAGAAGAGCTCATATTTCATTTTCGTTTGTCTTTAAAGTACTCCAGCTTCCGCAATGATGTCATTATCTGCATGAAATTGATGCCAAACACGTGTAAATGCACTGCCGGTATAACTGCTAGTAGCAGACGTAACTTACAATGTTTTGTGAAATAGGGCCCAGGCTTTCATAAACCGAGCAAATCACTCCTGAGGCAACATACGGGACAACTCCCATATAAAATCAATAAAGTTAGTACTGTCATTTGCATCCAACCATGGGAACCACAACTGGACAATGTAAAGATCTGCACAGTGGTCCAACACCTCACCCCTGGAGAGGAACTCAGTGAACCATACAAACGAGCCCTGACACTGACCATGATAAATGAACAGTATCCAGAGACATCATGAACACAGGTATATACTGATGGATCTGCAACAAATGCAGTGGAAAACAGAGGGGCAGGAATATACATCATGGACCCTAGTGGCTACCAAGAGGAGGCACATTTTCCTATAGGGGAATACTGCACAAACTATGCTGCAGAGGTTGAGGCTCTCATTCATGATGCCCACATCATCAGCACCAGAGAGGAGAACTGCTCACACATAATCTTCCTGACTGATGCTCTCTCTGCCCTCCAGGCTCTTGAAAACAACCAGCTTGACAGACTTTCAGAAGACCTACATCCTATCAGCAGTGTCAACCAAGTCGTGTTACAATGGATCCCTGCTCACTGTGGCATACCAGGAAATGAAAATGCAGACAAACTGCCAAAACTGGGTGCAGCTAAAGAACAGGAGGATAACTGTGTGACATACAAAGAGATGAAATCCCATATTAAATCTCTCTATAGACCTCCCAAACAAACCAATTAGTATTACCTGCTATCCCGTCAGGAACAGGTCATCATTTTCCAACTGAGGACTGGACTGAACCAGCATATGCATAAGAGGTTTTTCGGCTGATACCTTCTGCCATGTGCTCCCGTGGAGAAGCAGAACGGATGACTGAACATGCCATCCAAGACTGCATAAGCCATCAGCAGCTGAGGGAGACTACCTGGACAGCTACAACAACTCTCCAGAAGAAGCTGTATGGCACAGGAAGTGATCTACAGAGAACCGTATCGTTCATAGTCACTGCTGGCCTCGAGTCTCTAACCTACAGCAGATGAGGGAGACACCATCTCTCCAGAAGAAGCTGTATGGCACAAGACGTGATCTACAGAAAACCGTATCGTTCATAGTCACTGCTGGCCACGAGTATCTAACCTACAGCAGCTGAGGGAGACTACCTAGACAACTACAACTACTCTCCAGAAGAAGCTGTATGGCACAAGAAGTGATCTACAGAAAACAGTATCGTTCATAGTCACTGCTGGCCTCAACATGTAGTCAACAAGCGAGCGAAAAGAAGAAGACACATATTTCTATTATACGAAATATGATATATATTCTTCATGATATAATCAGGACTCAGACTTATTAGCAGCACTGAAGACAGTTGCCAGAGCTGCTGCAGATTTAGGGTGTTACCAATTGCAGATGTTTGCTGCTGGATAAAAGTATTGCTATCAGTGTAAGGAGTAATTAGTGGTCTTTAATTCTGAGTTTATTTGTTGCTGTATGTAAGCATGTTTGCTTTTAAAAACTGCATTGCTATAGTTAGCCCGAGCACTCTGACGTTAAGAGAGAAAGACAGACATTTGGACAAATAAGGCTCTGTTACCATCAGAGACCAATCTATAAATCTATAAATTTTGTCAATCGCTGCCTACCAAATGGTAGTCAAAGCTTCCTGCTCTAATACAACAACAATGTTTGACGTTAAATACAAGGCCCTAATCTTGCCGGCAAAATGAGCATTTTCTTCACCGAAAATGCTCAAGTTGAAGTCACTGTAAGATTTTGGACCTAATCTGATTTCAAAGCCAAAATCACATACCAGACATCAAGATCTGGACTTGTTTATTGTCATAGCTCACTTGACACCTTCCCACCTGATGTCAGACAGTGTTTTTTCTCTGGCGCCTGACTGTTCCTCACGTGAACCTGCCTATTAATGGGAAATAGTTTCTGCGCATGCACGTTATAATGACTGGTTGATTTGATGAAATAGTTTTACCTTGTTATTATCAAAATCAACCAACAAATGTTATACTCATGCTAGTTTCTGCTGTGAAGAGATTAAATACAATGTCATCGTGTAATGTTGACATTCTTTAGATACAACCGCAAACTAGGCTACGGTTTCTAAAAGTGACACATGCTGTGCTGCATGCTGTGACCAGTTGAGTGTTGTTAATCCTCAGACACATTAATTTCAGTTATACCAGAAAATACTAATTAATACTTAATTTTAACATAACAGCACATTATCAAAGTTTATTATTGGAAGTTGTATATTATATTGAAATGATTATAACTGAGTGTAAAATTCAGAATTACAAAATACCGATTAATTAGGAGATAACCATATGGAGTTTTTAGATTTGCAGGTGTTATTGTCTATTTGATCCCGCAAATGACATTTTTGACCGAAGGCGTTAGCCTGAGATCAAAAATGAAAATTTGCGGGCATCAAATAGACAATAACACCTGCAAATCTAAACACTCCATATGGTTATGTCCATTGTAAACTGAATCGTTTTTCTATAGAACTAACTGTATATTTGGCATTTATTGAAAAAATTACCTGGCTATAATCTAACGGTAGACCCTTGAATCTTCAATTTCGCCTGTTCCAATTGCTAATGACGTCACCTTTAATGACGTCATTACCTTTCCGGGTGTTATTGTTTATTTCATTCCGGAAAAATAATGTAATTAACCAATCATAATACAGAACGAACTCGTCGTCAGTTTACAATGTTCATTAAGCCGATTTTGATTAAATTTCGCCTGGGATTCTTCTGGGAAGTGAGAAGTCACTTCTCGGGATCGGGTAAACTTTTAACATGCTTATATGCCACTAGAGCTTCAAGCATGTCCATCCTGGGACAGAGCTCTGGAAGCCAGGGCTGTGTTTTACGAAGCGATATTAGCGCTAAGATCACCTTAGTGCATACGGTAACTATGGACTTAAGGTGATCTTAGGGCTAAGATCGCTTTGTAAAACGGGGCCCAGAAAATTAACAGACAATTTTGAATATTATCCTAAATATAAAAACAAAAAATAAAAAGAGGGAGAGAATTTAATATTTAAATTTAGATGGTGAGTCCAAAATTAACATTACACTAACAAAACTTTAGTTTAAATAAAATGTAGTCACCAATTTTGAGTGGGCAACCAAAAGTAAATAACATAAATAATAAAAATAAGCTGTGTCTGGAAGGGTAAGGGACAAGATTGAGGGTTAACCCAAGGACACAGGAAGTTGTTTTAGAAGTTAAATTATTTCATCAGATTAAATGAATATAAGAAGCTGGAAATAGAACAGAGAGGGGGTGAGCACCGGGTCCATTTGTAACTTCAGTGGGGCCGAAGGGGGAGAGGAAAATAGGGAGAAAAAGAGGGGGGAGGGGGAAGATCCCCAGACAAACCTAACACTCCCTAAAACCCATGCCTACGCCTAAGCGTCTAACATCCTATCTTCCTGTGATGAGCCTCATTCCCACCAAATAACCACCCAACCGTCATGCCATCCGGACCCCAAACCCCCCACCCATTAAATTAAGACCAACAATAAAAAATCTATTAGAAGACACTATCACTTTAACAGTAGAGAAAATAAAGCGTCTGGCCAGCCGAGGGAGTGAAACTTATCCACACGTCAGAAGAACCGAGGAGCCTCTCCGTAGACCACAAGAACAAAAACGTCACTTCTCCTTTTTTTCAATTCTGGATTAGGGCCTGAATAACTTTGCATCGATAATTTTCGAGCTCCCTAATAAAACAAAATTGATGACTTTTCCAAATGTCCATCTAGCTCTCTTACTGTCAGAGTACTCAAGCTTTTCTATAGGTAACAAATTCTCCAGTTTGAGCCCTGCACAATGCACTTGTTTTTTAGGTGAACTGTTTGCCAACTGTCCTGTGGAAACGTACCCCAGTGCCGCCATTGAGCCCGTCTTGGATTCCAGTCGGTACTTCGTCATTAGAATAAAAGATGAAAGTGGTGAGTATCGGGGTATTCTTTATGATCTGTCTAAGCAGTCAACTTCCAGGTCATGTATTACATTTATCACTGTCCATCATGGTTCCTAACTGTGTTGTGCTCAGTCCTTGAAATTTGCGACAGCAATTGGCTGTGCATTTTTATCATTATGCAGTGTTTCTACACAAGGGTAAAACAGGTATGGTGCCTTACCCAAATGTTTTGGCCTTTTGTTTTTGTAAGTTGACATTTTGACCAAATTAATTACTCTTTATCATTAGTGTATGATTTTCTTAACCCTGTCCCTAAGTTTAAACCATTTTCTTTTTGAGGGAAGCCCTCATTCCCCCTGTTAACTGGTTGCATTCAATGCTATAGCACCATACCCAAAAAAGTCTTTTTTGCACAAACACTGTCATGGAGTATTTACTTTATTGTCTACATAGCGGGCAGCATAGCCCAGTGGTACAGTGCCCGCCTGATGCGTGGTCAGGCTAGAATCGACCCCCGTCAGCTAACCACTGGGGTTTTTTCTCGACATAATCATATGTCCGACGCCGATATAACCGTGATTAAAATGTGTTGAGTGCGTCATTAAACAAACCAAAAAAATAAAAAATAATTATTATTATTGTCTACAGGTTCTAAATTGCCAATAGGTGAGGGACGTAAAGTGCTCGTTTGATGCACAGTCAGTTCAGGCTGTTTCTCGTTCCAGCCAGTGCACCACGACTAGTTTAATCAAATGCTGTGGTATGTGCTATCCTGTTTATGTGATGGTGCATATAAAATATTCCTTGCTGCTAATGGACAAATGTAGCAGGTTTCCTTATAAGACTATGTCAAAATTACCAAATGTTTGTCATTCAGTAACCGATGATTAATAAATCAATGAGCTCTAGTGGTGTTGTTAAACAAAACAAACTTATTCTAAATTGCTGTTAGAAAATGACGACTGGCTGCTAGCTCTGGGTGAGCAGAAAGTTTCTTCAGATTATCAATTAAATTTTTAAAATAGCTGAAATCCAGTTGTTTTCTAGTAAAATATCAATTATTACATGCAATTATTTTGCCAGTTTAAATGTAAATGTGTATGTCGTATTTAATAGATTAAAAACATTTTATTTTTTTCGTACTCTAGGTCGCAGTGCATTTATTGGCATAGGATTCGTAGATCGTGCAGATTCATTTGATCTGAATGTTTCCGTACAAGACCATTTCAAGTAAGTACATTACAGGCAGTTATGTTTACTGGGGTGAGGCGGGGCGTAGCCCAGTAGTAGAGTGCTCGCCTGATGTGCAGTCATTCTGGGATCGATCCTCGTCGATGAGCCCACTGGGTTATTTCTTGGAAGAATTTGCTAGAATTCTGAATGTTATCCTTCAGTAAAAGGGGTGGTGTGTAACCCAGTGGTAAAGTGTTTGCTTGATGTGAGGTCAGTAGTCTAGGCTCAGTCCTTATCAGTTGGCCCACTGGGTTATTTCTTGTTCTAGCCAGTCACCACAACTAGTATATCAAAGTCCGTGGTATGTGCTATCCTGTCTGTGGGATGGTGTATATAAAAGATACCTTGCTGCTAATGGAACACTGTAGTGTGTTTCCTCTATGACTGGTTCAAAATTACCAAATGTTTGACATGCAATAGCCGATGATTAATAAATCAGTGTACTCTAGTGGTGTCACTAAACAGAAAAGACTATGTATTGGGGCCTTAAAATATGCCACTGATCCTTAAAACAGTGAAAGCTGGGTCAATTTGGGGACATAACATTTATCCCATTTAGACGGGTTCCGTCTTTGGATGGTATTGTTTTAGGATTCAGAATTTAGTACATAATTTAGTTTATTCGATTGGACGATTGGATTGGGACGTAGCCCAGTGGTAAAGTCTTTGCTTGATGTGCTGTTAATCTGGGATCGATCCCTGTCTGTGGGCCCATTGGGCCATTTCTTGTTCCAGCCAGTGCACCACAACTGATATATCCAAGGCTGTGGTATGTACTACCCTGTCTGTGGGATGGTGTATATAAAAGATCCCTTGCGGCTAATCGAAAAAAGAGTAGCCTATGAAGTGGCAACAGCCAGTTTCCCCTCTTAATATCTGTATGGACCTTAACCTTATGTCTGATGCCATATAACCGTCAATAAAACATGTTGAGTGCACCATTAAATAAAACTTTTCTTTCTTTGTTCTGTTAAGGTGGTTGAAGCAAGAAGCTGATGAGGTCAACAATGTTAAGGAATTAGAGAATGCTCCGAAACTTGACCTGGGTTTCAAAGAAGGTCAAACAATAAAGCTCAACATTGGTGTGAGTTGTATTCTTTATTACTCTGTGTTAATGCTTGTGAACCTTTTACTATTACAAGTTTAGTTATCCTAGTAACAATGTTTTGGTGTTCTTGTAAATTATGTTTAATCAATGCAGATGTATGTGTATGGATAGATGAATGTGTTTGAAGGGATGGATGGATCGATAGGTGGGTGGGTGAGCAGGTGGATGTTTTTGGGGTGGATAGCTTGACGGATGATTATTTTTTTATGAGTGAGTGGGTGTTTTTTTTAAAATTTATTATTATTATTATTATCAGTAAGATTACATAGGGTATTATTATTTAAAAAAAGTTGTGGATGGTTTTTGGTTGATAAATGAATGTACATTTTTAGGTGGATAGCTGGATGCAATAGATGGATCAGTTAGGATAGATGGATGAATGAATTTGGGGCTAGTGAGTCATTTTTGGGTGGATAGATGAATGAAATGGATCAGTTTGGATAGATGGATGGATAATTTTGGAGTTAGTGAGTCATTTTTGGGTGGATAGATGGATGGATCAGTTAGGATAGATGGATGGATGATTTTGGGACTAGTGGGTCATTTTTGGGTGGATAGATGAATGAAATGGATCAGTTTGGATAGATGGATGGATAATTTTGGAGTTAGTGAGTCATTTTTGGGTGGATAGGTGGATGCAATAGATGGATCAGTTAGGATAGATGGATGAATGAATTTGGGGCTAGTGAGTCATTTTTGGGTGGATAGATGAATGAAATGGATCAGTTTGGATAGATGGATGGATAATTTTGGAGTTAGTGAGTCATTTTTGGGTGGATAGATGAATGGAATGGATGGATCAGTTAGGATAGATGGATGGATGATTTTGGGACTAGTGGGTCATTTTTGGATGGATAGATGGATGGATCGGTTTGGATAGATGGATGGATGCTCACCAAAATTTGCAAACACATGTGCCCACATGTTACAGATGTATGGGTTCCCAACTGCTGATGCCTGTACACAAATATCTTCAAGTATGTAATATCCAGAGATAGCTTGTCACATTATATATTAAACGTTCAAAATTGTATAGATACCCAGTTATTTTGTAATAAAATATTAATCAATCAGGGCATCTAGATTATGGTAGCCCCACTCCCATGGCTAATAATATTCAGTGTTGGGCTACTAAATAATTACTATAACTAGCCCAATGGCTAGTGGGTTAAAAACCTTGTCAAATGCTACATTTACATATTTTGTAAATATGAATATCCTGCCCCCTCTTTTCACATAAATCTAAGGATTTTTAAACTCAGTCTTCCTCTAGGTGACTTATATCTGATTATTACTATTAGTAAAATTGTATTTATTTAAAGTAGGGCTAATGAATTTTTAATCATGGCTAGTACATTTTTTAAATCACTGATTTCCCATGGCTAGTGGATTTTTATAAAATTCTAAAGCCCTGTCAATACTTGAAATTTTTAGTTTTCACCAATTGTATTCAAAATTTGCAGTTGGCGAATTTGGCAACTGCCAGAGCTGGCTCCGAATATCTGAATGATGATTGTTTTTGATGCCTTGCTTCTGTTTTTGTAGAATTTGAAATGTAAAGAAGGTTCCAGTTCAAGACCTCGAGCCAAAGCTTCAGCTGGTGGAATGATTGGTCTAATTCCTCCACCCCCTGGGGGAGTGAAAATCCCACCACCCTCACCTGTAAAGCAACCTATCGCAGTTGCAACCAACACTACGCCAGAGATAATACCTGTTGAGGCAGAGAAGAAATCTGAAACGGTGGAGGACAAATCTGGATTAGACGATTTCGACATATTTAGCTTACAGTGTAACATTTCAAAACCAGCCAACCAGAGTACGGGGAACAGTGTAGATCTCCTGTCGTCAGTGTTGGTGCCTGGTGTCCCAGCCAGTGAGAATTCAGGGAACCATATAGATCTGTTGTGTGGAACGGACATTCCAATTTCAGCCAGTATTCCAGTACAGCCGATAAAACCAGTGCAACCTGTTACAGCGTCGGATCCATGGGGGGACTTCACGAGTGCAAGGTGAGTCATCGAGGGAGGGGGACTTCATGAGTGCAAGGTGAGTGATGGAGGACTTCATGAGTGCAAGGTGAGTGATGGGGGGACTTCATGAGTGCAAGGTGAGTGATGGGGGGACTTCATGA